>JAYJMF010000091.1:1121441-1137421 GCA_036873715.1 Salvia sclarea
AAAATTTCATACCGAAAGTAAGGTATACCGAACCAAGGTATACCGAAAAGTATGGTAAGGTAACGGTATGAAATTTTTCATACCGAAGGCAAAGGTAAGGTATAAGGTATGACCATTTTGGTAAGGTATACCGTACCGTGCCACCCCTACTTCCATATATCCTCAGGCAGTTATCTCTCTTCTTGCTGCATTATGTTAATATCATACAACAAAAAATAAAACGCATCCTTTTGGTCTTCTTCAGCTGGCTGTCCCGTTATAAAAGGGAACAAGTGGTCTTCTACGAAGTGGATTCGTGTTCACGAGTACAAGGCCTAATTCACCAGATCATCATGCTAATGGTGAGCTTCAATTTCTGGATGAGCATATGATTTTTAATGTGCTCCGGTAAAATATAAATGCATCTGGTTTTGTTGATGCACGATATTTGTCTGCACAAGCAGCATAATAGCACTTATATGTCATGCTAAGTACACTCTCAACTGTGGGTATATAAGATGGTTCTTGCAACTGGCCAAATGAGTAATAGATGCACATGACACTACCTAAAGAATACATTTACCTTGTTGGTTTTGTCACTTGCTAACTTTTGAGTAGTGGTACTACAGAGAGAATACAAACTGTTCAGTTGGCCATGACCATAACGTGACTCCGTCATTTTGAGGCCATTTGGTTGCTTCTGGTTTCCGGTGGGACCGAAATGAAGTTTTTTTGGTTCAATTTGTCGCCTATTAGGTTTCCATAAGGTCTGGCCAGTCCATGTTAAAATCCTATAACCCTACTGATTTTTCTGAAAAAAGATTTGCTTTCATTTTGTATTCTTGTTTCTTTATCTTACATTTTTTATTTGTGGGTTCTTGTAACATGCAAAGATGTGTTGTTTATGATTTAAAGAATATTTCCTACAAAGTTAACCAGAAATCTGAGTTCCTCTCTTTGGTATACATGATGATGATAGTGATGCAACTCCAATTAAGTGAACACTGTCATCATCACGATTAACAATTCTTTTTGAGTGAAGATGTTGATATCGACGATCTGACTTTGTGACAGGCTCGACGACATGTCATATGATGAGGTTTCAACTTTCAACACCGGTTCATCTCTCGGAGAGATATTGGCCTTGTGCTGTTGTTATACTTTATTTATTTGTCACAGCTAACCCTTTTTTTCTTGGAATACCATTGTATAAGAATGTGAGAACAAAAATTTTGTAAAGACGTTTTATATTGAGATGAAAACAGTTGAGAACTCTTGGTGGTTGATTTCTGGATATATATATAATGTGCAGAAAATTTATTGGGAAGCTTGCAGTTGGTAGATTTACTCGATGAGCCTCTATTTTCACTTCCAAAATGCATCAATCTATTTTGTAGGTAACAATTAAAGTTCCTTATTCCGTTACCATCAAGTACAATGGCATCATATTCAATACAGATTGTGATCATTCACAATAATTTTTAAAAATAAAACGCAATACAAAATTATAATAACAAATTATCTCATAATTAGCTCAGACGACAAATACAACTCAGTTCATAATGGAGAAATCTGTACTAGCTTAAGTGATTGATGCATTGTCATCTTGAGCTTGAGATGCGATATTTGCACACTAAAAGTAATAAAATATTTATTGTTGCATATTAAGTGTATACGTACTAAAATATTTACGACCACTTTTTCTTCACATTCTTCATTCTAACAATTTCAACAGAAGCCATCCAAGGAACTCAATGAGTTTCGTCATATCCACAATTAAAAAGGGATGAAAATCTATTAGCAAAAAAGAAACAAAGAGATCAGAGGAATAGAATTATCTATTTGTTGCAACTAGCATAGAAGTCTCAATGAATTTGGAGACGGAGAAGATGCAATTAACTAAGGAACCTTTATTATACATTGCTGAGCTACAAAAATATGGTATTACAATTACCACATATAATAACAGCTCTACAACCTACAATTGTTCGAGTTGTCACCTATAAGCTGCAATACATCATAAATATTGTTCGTGCTCTCATTTACAGTATAAGGCACATGATCATGAAAATGACAGCCTCAAGTCAAATACCTGAAACAACTCAATTTTCTGGGTTTCGCGGCTCTCATTTTCTGGGTTGAAACAACTCAATATTGTCTGTGCTCTCATTTAGGGAGATCTCTCTTTGGCCTGACAATTTATGCAAGTCCCGCTCTTCCCAATCCTTTACTCTTCTGCTATTCCTTTCTATTCAACACGCAATAAATCATTTACAGAGAATAGCTGACGCTGACTGATATGTACTCGGTATATGGCTATTGAGATGATAAGCTATTGTCAATGAGAGAAGATGGGAAGGGAGCTGAAGAAGTCTGGTCGATCATCATCTAAAAGGCAAAGCAGGAGAAAACTAGCCGCAACAACATCCAATTTTATCCTATTTTGTTTCAGCCTTCTCTTCAAGTCCGAATCCAGATAATGTCGCAAGCTCTGATAACTGCTTTTCTCCGCTCAAAACCTGCAATAGGAGTTGTATTAACATGAGGGGCATCCAAACCATGGGACATGTTGAATGACTCGAGCGCAATCTTGGTCTCATTATCCTAGATGGCTCATTTAGTTCTGTTCTCTCTCTCTCTTTCTCTGTCTGTGTGTGTGTGTTAAAAGTTAAAACTATAGAAATCAGCATATCCTTTTTTATCTTGCACATGATCACTGGAAAACTATAGACCCACTCGAAGGTCAATGGTAAACAGGCAGGTAAGGCAGCGAGGGACCAGGCAAAATTTGATGAATACGATACGGGTCAAAAGTTTCTTAGGAAATTAATTCTGACTCGGGGTAAAAGACCTTTTAGATTGCAAACATACCTGACCATCTATTATCCAGGTTGGAAATCCTTCAAGTTTAACATCTACACAGGCCTGAGCCATTTTAGTTCCTTTGGTTACACCATCAGGAAAGCACTCCACATAATCCAATAGTTTGGCTGCTTCCCTCCCAAAAAACTATCAACCCAACACAAGCAGAAAACATAAGTTAGTCCATGAACTATAAAGCATCTGATCATCTAATTGACATTTGGAGTAGGTAAATTTGACGATACGAATCATGTGCATTTGTTTTGTCCTGTTTTGACATTAAAAATTTATAACCAGTATTATGAATGTGGAGTCAGTTGAGCACTGTGTGCACTAGCAGCTAGATCCTAAACTAGGTCCGACACCCCGACCAGCTCAAGTATTAGTTTTATATTGGTAAATTAACAAAGAAATTTAAGGGCCGTGTCACGGTGGACTCGAACCCGAGACCTTTGGCCTCAAGTACTAAACACTTTAGCACTAGGACCAACACACACGCAAAGTTTTAGGTTTTGATATCTTATTCATCTTGGAGGAAAGTAAAATTAAGGCTGAAAACATGCTAATTCAGTAATTCAATTAAAATAATCTTTAGGGAATTAGAAGTGAAATGAGAATCTAATGCTACAACTTGTTATTTCTTATTGCATCAATTATCTGACACTAAATGAACTATTTTCCAGAAACAAACAGGACAAACTTTTTAATCTAGCACCCGACAACTCCATAACACATTTTCTGAAGAATGTGCCTCACTTATATTTAAGGTCCTTATCATATTCATGCCCTACTAGTCTTTTAGAAACCAAGATTCAGAGCTGCAATAGAAGCATAGCTTGTTTCTGCAAAATCCATCTTCAAAAAAATAAATTCCCAGTAACAAGCATATGAATAGGTCAGAAGTGAAACAGCAAAGAAAGTACCTCTTTCTGATCAAGACAGTGTGAACACCAGAATGCCCCATATAATTTTGCTCCAACTGAATGTAAATGTTTTGCCAGAGCAATGGCAAAAGGACTTGACTCTTTCGTGATCTCAGTTTCAAAGTACGGTATTTCAGTCTCCATCATGCTGTTGTGCATTTATAAGGTCCTTAGTATAGGAACCGCAGAATATCATGCCTTTGAGCATAACGTCATAAAGCAGATTATAATACATCCCAGAAGCTCCCCAACCCAAATTTTCATCTTTCTTTTTTAATATACAAAAACTCAAATGCATCCAATGTAAAAGAGAAGCCATGAAAAGTGCCCGGGGTGGAAATTTCTCGAAATAATTATGTAAAACTAGCAACTTGGCAAGCTAGAGGAGCAAATCTTCAAGTAGTTGATGAATTTACTAGAATAATCAGCCTCATATTGGAGGTCTGACAGTTAACTATTAGAAGCTTCTTAAGTGAGATGGTCATTCTTTTGTTTTTTTATAATTCTCAAATACAATATCACAAGTGAACACAGGAAAAAATTTAGGGTAAACTCCAACACTCCTACCACAATGTAGCTGTATAACACCTAATAGTTATCAAATTACCAGAGAAATTTGCTACCTTGAGGAACCTGGTTGCGCAGTATTATAAGATGCAGTCAATGCAATAACCACCAAGCTAGCTACAAAAATCTGTAAGCCCAATATCTTTTGAAGTTCTTGTAGGCCAAACTTCTGCAAGTTGAACCAAAAACATTCTTGTAATTCAATGAATCAATAGAACTAAACAAGTTAAAAAGAGTAAGTATCTGCCGTGGACAAACCTTTAGCGTTATGAAGAATAAGCTGAAGGATAATGTTGCAGATGCCAAACAATATAAACATGACTCTCCAGCAAACTCAGTGCTCAGAATGTACAAGAAATATGCACTAGCAACTGCCATCGAGGTAGTTATTCCAACTAAGATAATCTCGCCATTAGATTTTCCAGTATCAAATGTCCGTTTCTCCGTACCCAACTGTAAGCCAAGGCTTGCAACTACACCATATGCAAGCATGCCAAACAATGGCAGAGGAAGACCTGACAAAAGGAGAAAAGGAAAATAACTTTTATTTCAGAGAGACTTCAGGCGGCCAACATGCAGAAGCAACAAATGATTCCTCATCAGAACATTGCTAAAGACACAATTGTTCTAATAACAGCAGCAGCTAGCATGCTGAGAAAGTGCGACTGATGCCAACTATACGAGAGACATAAAATAAAGTTAGTGTCAACATACTCGTGAGCAAGAACATATTCTGCTTGTATGACAGGCAAAAAGATTATTAGAGAAGGTGCACATATAATTATAATCAGAGTCTTATTACCAACATTGAAATTTTAGGGTTTCTGTTGATTTCACCTAAACAATCATTTTCTAGTTTTCTCAATCATAAATAAAGATATCGTTCCAAACAAAATGCAGTGCAAGTACTGTGCACACCAAGAAACAAATAAACATTAACCTTTAATAGATTTGGGCAACCTACAATTAAATTTATAGTATTGGTATTTCTACACATCAAGCATCTCAAAGCCCTTAACCAAAAGAGAATTCTCATTGATCTTGAACATCTGAAAATCATAAAGATTACTTTAACAAGCTTCGGGCATAGAAGGAAGAGTGTAAAATCAGGTTAGTAAGCTCGCAAATCGGGTTCTAAGGTATTTGATTCATTTCCATCTTCAGTAGACAGAACCTTTGCATAGATATGTTTTTGTCAGCATTTCCTTTGTAATGGGGCCTAATCTCATCAGCACCTTCTTTGTAATCGTCTCGTGAATGTAAAGTAGGCTTCAGTCTAATCAAGAGGATGACTATTATTCTCAGATCCATGATGCGACACTTGTATTCCCATCACCTTCTCTAAGCCTTTCACATTTCCTAAGCAAACCCCAAAAGCCCCAAAACTATTTTCTTATATACTTGACACTCATGAAGAAAATGTAACAAAAAGATACTCTCCAACAACACAAGTCTAGCGCCGAACTAATTCGAGGTCAAAGATTACCAAAAACGGAGGAGTAATCACTAGTCAGGATGGTGGTGCACGATCCCCCACCAGTGGGGCAGAAAGCGTCCGAATTCGTGAGTTTAAGGTAAGTCAAATATGCAGTCTCCAGCAATCCGATTCCTCCGAGAGCTGCAATCCATTTATATGATGATATGTCCGAGTCGTCACTGGCACCAGCAATAGAGGAAGACGACGGAGATTCCGACGAGGGCTCCGGTTCTGCAGACTGTTTACTACGTTCAGACACGCAATTCACCTGAACCAAAACGTGCCCTAGCCCCGGAAGTCTTCCCTACAATTTTGCAATCATTACAATAAACCAATTAATTGTATAGCGTGAGAAACAAAATAACAGAGGCGCGATAAAATAGAAACAGGAAATCTGACCTTGAATTGGGGAAGTGAAGTAGCAGAGAGCGAACTCGGACAGAGAAATGGAGTTGGATGAAAAGATAGAGAAGAAGAAGATGATGATGATATGCTGAAGAAATTGGTCGACGCCGCGGCTGCCATCAGTTCGCGCAGCTGCTGCTCAGTAGTGCGTGGGTTCTGCGGCGGTGGGAAGCTTGAAGCCGTTGTATGGCGGTGGTTGGTAGCGCGGTTAATGGCAGATCGGGTGTTTACAATATATATTACCGTTGAAAGTGTGATTAATTTAGGATTAGATTAGTCAAAGTGTGATTAATTTAGAATTATATTAGTCGAGTGAGGAGCTGAGGAATGGTTCCACACTTCCACTGTCAGTGACTCAATATCCCTAATCTTATGGTTCTTTTTTTGTAAGCATAGTGAAATAAATTACTGTATTTTTAATACAAATTAAAAAATGTTTTACTCCATTAGAGTAATCACAGTGGAGGGCTTTGCCAAAAAATATTAATATTCTAATAAAATATTGCAGAGCCTGCGGGTTATGCATCGATGACCTCCATATTGGAGGGCTTAATATTTATTTATTTTTTAAAATTTTATTTTTAATTAATTTAAATTTAAATTATACAATTATTAAAATAAATAAATTGTATTGAATATTTATAGTTCAAATTGTGGATAAAAATTTATAGTCGAAAAAAAAATTAAAAAAAAATTGTGGATAAAGAAGGAGTATTTATAGTTGAAATTGTGGATTAAAAAGGTGTATTTATAGTTGAAATTGTGGATAATAAGAAGTATTTATAGTTGAAATTGTGGATAAAAATTAAAAAAAACAAAATTAAAAAAAGAATGAAAATTAAAAAAAAAAAACGAAATATGACGTGTCGCAATGAGGGGGCGTCACGTGGAGGGCGCCCGCCTCACCTGGGCAGTCGCAGGTGCGACCGCGCCCGCCGTCCCCTCGCGGGCTACAGCGGCATAAACAACACGACGCCCGCGGGCGCAGGCCACCGCCCGCCTGGCTATAGCGTCGCTGCTACCGCTCTAATATTTTAAGGAATTTGAATCGACATCTTATTTTTTATTTATCAAATTTTATGGACTTAGTTAAAAAATGTTGTTTCAAGTTACTTAAAATATAGTATAAAAATATATATTGGTTGATATAATACTTCATTAGAATAAAATTTTTCAATAAATAAATTAATACGACTTTTTCCTGTCATTTAATTTGTTCATCAACAGTGTTTTGGAAACTGAACCGGACCGACCGGTTTAACCGGTTAGGTCATCGGTTCGATTTCGTCTAAATGAAAGTATATTTCACATAAACCGGTGTGAACCAGTGATCCGAGAACCGGTCCAGAATTTGTAAATTTGAATAACAATTTATATTAGTAAAGAAAAATTTAAATAAAATGTTGTTAGGAAGTATTGAACTTTAAGACCTTTGAATTATTAATCTTATGAAATAACCAATTACTCTAAGCGACACAATTGATGTTTGTGATTGATTATTTATTTTAAATGTTGTTAGGAAGGATTGAACTTTAAGACCTTTGAATTATTAATCTAATGAAATAACCAATTACTCTAAGCGACACAATTGAATGTTTGTGATTGATTATTTATTTTAAACTCATTTCGTAAAATATATAGATACTACACAATTGTCATTATTAACAATTTTTAAAAAATTTATATTGAAACTTTTTCCTTCTAGAAACCGATCTATTTTATTAACATGTAATTTGATTATATTTACATGTAGAAACTAGAAACTAATGGATTCTATTTACATGTAAAATTTATATTTAAACTTTTTTTTTGTAGAAATTGGTCGATTTTTTTGTATTTTCTTATTTTATATACATGTAATTTATGGTGTTAAATAAATATTTATGAAAAAATCTATTTGATATTGTTTTGCACAATATAGAGATTTTTCTAAAGATTTGATTTAAGTTTATTATGTTAATAGTTTATTCAAATATGTATATTTATTGAAACATATTATGTATATAAAAAAATTAAATTTTTATAGGCTATCCAATTTTTTTTTGAAACGGTTTAACTGATCGAACCAATGACCATCCAATCAAATCACCGGTTCGATGACCGGTCCGATTTTCAAAACATTGTTCATCGATAGCGATATCATTTGCACTTTTACACAATTAAAAAATCTTAAAAAGGCATAAAACTTGTCTCAAGTGTTCCACGGGAGTTGCACTAATTTGATAAAAATGACGAAATTCTTCACGAGGTTGATAGAAATCACCTTAAAATTTCTTTCCATTTTTCATCTCAAAATAGAAAGCAAACAATATGAGTCATTTAGCACATAAAATATCTTTATAAAAATTTGAAGCTTATTTTGCGAGACTCTTAGTATTAATATTTATAAAATATATTTATAAATATCTCTAGTTCAATTTTGTGCCCCACAAAATAAGATATCACTCCAATTTATCCCAAACCTATCTAACATATCAAACTTGCTACGTTTATTACAGAATTGTTTCACATAAGTATTATATTTTATAATTCGATCATTCACTTATTGGACCTACAAATGCAAAAGAAAAAAATAACATGCTAGTGTGAAATACCATTTCAATGTTTCAAATTCCTAAAAGGGACAAGTCAAAAACTTACGGCTGGCCATTTAATTTGCATCCCATATATATACTAACTACTTTCTCGGTTAAATGTTAAAAACTTTCCTTTCCATAAAATAATCGCGGTTAAATGTATCATTATAAATTATATTTATGTCGTTGAAGACGTAGAATCGAATTCAAATAAGCAATTTGAATCTTATACATTAAATAACTATTTTTTTATATTACAGTTCATACATGTACACCCACACTCACGCATTTAGGGTGACTCGAATCATCGACCTGTTGGTTGGAGAAGAACGTTCTTACCAATTATGTCTTATTATCATGTTTGATTTGTTTAAGTGATGAAAAATCGAGTAACATTCATCCTAATTAATTTTAATTTATTTCGTGCATTCTGAATAAAACATACACATTTAATTGAAAAACTTATAAAAGTCAACATATATTGAAAAATGAAAATTAAGTGTTGCTCACAAATCTGAGAAATCAATAGAAGGAAACATTATAGAAAATAAAATTTTGAAGACCGAATAAAATCTAATTCGGTTTCTTTTGGTTCTTTTCGACTGTATAGCCGAATGATGAGTACAATGGATGAAAAATATGAAATATACACATCTAAAATCTTCAGGTGCTTCATTACAATTTATTTTATTTTATTAGGAGTATTAATTTAGGATAGTGAAAAACGAGAAGTGAAGTGTGGTATGATTTTTAAAATATACTCCCTCCGTCCCTTAAGAGTGTGCAAATATTTTAATATTATTAACTTGTTGGATCTTTTCATTTTTTCTCATTTTCTTTAATATTATCGATCTTTTTATCCTTTTCTTTAATATTATCGATCTTTTTTCTCCCTTTCTTTATTATCGATCTTTTGTTTCTGTAGAATATTCATAACTTTTTGGAGTTACATATTTAAGTATTTTAATATCATTAACTTGTTGGATCACGTAAATTAATGGATGACGAGAACTACTCGTTGGGGAATGTAATTAATGGCAATGAATGGGTTGAGTTATTGATTCATTATATAATGACCTAATGCAACATCAATTAGTCTTTTAATAATTTTGTCTCTTTTTCATTATTTAAGCTTAAGAATTTTAGAGGAAGAAAAATCTTTAAAGATGTGATTCATAAATACCTCCTCCGCCTTAAATAACTGTTATGTTGCAACTAATAGGAAAGTAAGGTACTATGTATAAAATTCATTTTAAAAAGACAAATTTTCATGCGATCAAAATCACACTTAATTAAAAAATAATAATTAAATGCAACCCCCAGTTTTCTAAATGTATTGAATTTGATCCCAGAAATTTCACTTTATCACGTCCACACAAGAATTCACCTTAAGAAAATAAAAAACGTCTCAAAGTGAGGAAGTTATATAGTAGCAATTTCAGAGATTGTCATTTCATTGTCATAGTCAAATTTCAATTAGTCTTGGAATTTGATCTTTTAAATAAAAGTTAAAAAACATTTGTGACTTGTACATTTTCGGGAAAAAAATGTCGTCTAGCTTGTTTCCACATATGCTATACTTAACATTTTTCTTATTTGTATTTTTGCTTTGCTTTTATTTTGAAGGCTTTTCATTAACAAATGAAGCACTTGTTTCAGAAGAAATTGCAAGAACAATTCGAACTATGTTCACAATAATTTGATTGATAATTGATATATATAAATATATATATATATAGGGAGGGGATTATTTAGGATCCCTCCTGAAAATGTTAACTAGGATCCAATAGGAACCCTTGATCTTGATTGATAGACGGTCAAGATTGATTCTCAGATTTGATGATGCTTTCGTATGTACAAGATAATGCTTTTAAACAGTTATGCTTTTTTTATGTGTGTGATGATGCTTTCATTGATTATAATGCTTTCTGATATATTACATAATGCTTTTACTAGGCTAACGTGATGCTTGGATCCTAGATCCTAATTTCAGGAGAGATCCTAGTAGATCCCCACCCTATATATATATATATATCATCTTACAGTTTTTATCTTACAATTTTCTTACACGTGTACTTGTGTAAGAAAGTGTAAGACTTTTCATAAAAATGTAACTTTTGTACTTTGGGTATGTGGGGAATATTAGTTATAAAAGTGGGTATGTGAGGGATGTTTTTTATGAATAAATAAACCCCAAAGATAAATTTTAATATCATATAGTAATAATAAAATAAAGGGTTAATAGTGGTATATGTCCCCATCTTTTTGTGTTTTCCAAAATATGTCCCCAACTTTCATTAATGTAAAAAAAGACCTCCATCTTCGATTTTTTTCAAAATATGTCCTGCCTCAAGTTTTCCGACGACGGAATAGTGACTCATCCTGCCGGAATCTTATGTGGACTTTTCTTGCCACGCCGGACTTTTTTTTTCCAAATTTGTCCCGAACTTTAAACTTTTTCCAATATATGTCCTGATTATGTGTACTTTTTTTTTTATAAAATATCCCTAATTTACAAACACATGATAATAATTTATTTATTTTTATTTAATTAATGTAACCTGCTATGAAATTAAAAAAATAAAAATATTTGAATAATTATCAAATACAATGCTTTTTTGTAAATTATTTTTGTTTAGGATTTTTTTTTTGTAAATATTTGAATATCTATAAAAATATTTGAATATCTATAAAAATATTTGAATAACTATCAAACTCATTACGCGTGAGTATTAGGAATTAGGAATTCTTTTTTATTTAGGAATTATTTTTTGTAAATTTTTATCATGTGTTTGTAAATTGGTTGTTTTTATGGGTTATAATTGCTTTAGAATACGAACTTTGACTCTGTAATTAAAATAAGATTTTTGAAATTCAGCAACTATATGCAATTATATTTGCTGAACGGATTTATAATTTAAAACTGCATGTCTTTCGCATTTGAATCTTCATAAACTCCTTTCTAGGAAGTGTACCTAGTTAAGTTATGATCTTGACATTCCAAATTAACAAAATCAGTAACTTAATTACATTTTTGAGAAGATGGCGTTTAGTAAAATTCAAATGAAGAATACACAAAAAAAACCTCCATCCACCAATAAATCCTCAATATTGATAAAACTAATATGAATTTTAAGCTTACAATCCTAGATGTGAAGAGATGACAATATATTTCAGATACAGTTAACAGGGGAAACTTTATTACTATTATTTATTAAAGTTACTGTACAATATTAGCAATAACAAAAATAATCCTTGTCCAACTTATAATGTGCTAGACATATTGGACCAAGGATTTCCTCTACACAGCACATTCTCAATTCTCTAAAATAAAATCATACTATAAAATAATAAAAGAAAAAGAAGCACATCTAAGCCGAGAGCCTATACAATAAGTTGTAGTAATCAAACATTAAAAAACATGTTCATCTCATACTCGTCTGGGGAAAACTGCAAGCTTCTCATTTTCTGCAAACACAAACCAACCTTACAACGACCCCTTCGCCACCGCCTACGATTCCACGGACCCTTCTTTCTGTGCACTCTCTTCGTGCACGAGTAACTCATCACTCCCATATATGAGTTCATCGTCTCCAGATGAGACGGCATGCCATGTGCTTAGGCCAGAAAACGAGTTTTTACAAGTCCGAGTCTTCAACTTCAGATTGTACCACAAAGCTAGGAAACGCCAGTGTTATATCCCTGAAAAGCCAAATAACATTATATCTCAGATGATTCTTATCGGGGGTAACTACTGACGGAAAATACGCAGTCTGAAGAACAGTGTAGACAAGTTTGAATCGAGCCGAGTATTCTGAGAGACTTACTTTAGATATGGAAGTGTCATATTCTTGATAAGGGATGGATTTTGGGATACAAATTCCTTCCACTCGTCTAGGTCAATCTTCCCATCGCTTTTCTTATCTGCCTCGTCAAATGTCTGCAGCATAAGAAACAACGGACAAAAGATGAAACACGTTGTTTTAAGGAGTACGATCTTGAAAATACAGAAGATAATGGGGGCGGTCCTCACCTTGTTCACGATCATTTCAACGTATTCCTCTGAAAGAACTACATCTGATTCGTGCAGTAGTGCCAATACCATCTCTCTCAACTGCAAATTCAAACAAAAAAAGGTGAGGAAAAGGCAGATAAAACAGCTATTCTATAGAAATTGGCAAATAACTTCACCAAAATTTAAAAAACGAAAAATAAAGAACCATCAATAATTCAGACCATCCTTATAATTTACTTTTAAGTGGCTACACAATCTATGAAAAAACTTCATTCAAATTCATGGTCAATGATTTCATCTAAAGTGTATAATTGAGTGATATGGAATATGAAAATTGAACGGAGAAGGCCTACCTCTTCCCTCTCGATGAAACCTGTGCTCCTTAGATCATACACTTTAAATGCAACTGTTGAGAAAATGTAGTCAGATATAAGAAATGCAAAAGCGACGGCTACAAGCATCATGTATGAAAGCAAAATGTGATTCTTACATGCAACTTTGTCTGCAACTGATGCATTAGGGTGAAATATTCCTAATGACCGGACAAATTCTCCAAATTCAATCACTCCATTGCGCTTGTAGTCAAATATATCAAACACCTACATAAGAAAAAACTTTTCAGAATGCGGATCCAGTGAAGAAGAGCGACTATTTATAGATGGCAGCAAGTTAACCTACCCTGTCCGCAAACAGATTTCGCCTATTTCTGTTCCTGAAAAGAGCTAGCTGGAATTCTTCCTGATGAGTTTGCAATAAGGGTATTGATCAATAAATTGAAAAGTTTTGATAATGGCAAAGAACAAGGGATGATGATACCTTGTGAATGAGGCCGTCGTCAATTATGGAGCTACTTATCTTCTTATACAGTTCGTATAAAGCCTCTACTTCACTGACAGAAACTGCACACAAAAATCCTATTCAATATACTTCTTGCAGCCAAATCCAAAGATAAGAAGTCGGAGATTTATATCATGCATATACTCCAATTTATCCAGCATCAAGAAATGTTGGATAACATACAATACTAAACAAGGATATTGAAATTTTCACCAATTAATGATGAGATAGTTACATGGTGCAACAAGTAATGTGTTTCAGAGAGAAGCATAAATAAGCCTCGCATGGTGACACTCACAAGGTGTCTCAGCAGCGAGGATATTGGGCTCCTCGTAACCAGGGGGATGTTTCGATACTTTAGAGTGAAAGCAGCCCATCGGAGAAACAGTTTAGTCCAGGATCATACAAACTCATGCTATTGTGGCCTCTTATGTAACCTCACCTGCCAAAAATGACGCAACAAGCTTGCATATATGATTGTTGAAGAATGAGCAAATGATTGTAACAGCTCGGTTAACCAAAATTCCAAACAACTTAACTACATAATTGATGCCAAAACAGCCAATTAAGGTCATATTTGCAGCTTCAAGATTAGCATAGAATCCAGCAAAGAACAAAGAAAATAAACAAATATATAAAGAGAGAGAGACACTTCATCTAACTCAGAACCCTTCTGAAAATGTAAGCTACCTTCTCAACTAAACCTTCTCCAACCAAAACGAACAATCCACATACATCTACCTTCTCACATATAAATCAATGCGTTTGTGTACATGTCAAAAATGAGAAACCAAACCAAGATTTGATAGAGATGCAAATGGAGACTGAAAATAGGAGACAAATGAAGAAGCCAGATGATAGCACTGATTTTTTAATGTTGATCCACCACAAGTACAGCTATAAATTTGAAAAATATATGAAGCCGTCAATACTCATGGGACCAGCCTCCTACTAGCAAGCCGTATCAGATCCGCAAAATATTCATTATTCAAAGCAAAAACCACAAACTCACCTTGACTTTATAGTATCAGCCAAAAGAGTAAATGTCATGTACAGTTCTAACAAAACTACCATTACTATAAATAAATCTAAACCTCCCTCTCAAAGAACATAAATAAATCTAATCCAACCCATTCGTCATCTTTGCCCTCCCTCAATTACAAGAAACAAATGCTAATTTTAATCCATAGCAACATCAGTATCATGGTTTAATATTCTTGCATATAATATATTGTGTTTCTAATTGGTTCTAGAAAACAGAATTATTAGTTGTTAATTTATGATGCCACACCTCAAAAGAGCTCCCCAAAACTCAGTCTTTCAAGCAGAAACATGCAACCAAGAGTTCTATACAAACAATCAACTACCAATATAATGAAATCAAGATTAGCCTATACCACTTGGTAGATTGCTGATTATATTACATCAAGAAATACAGCTTTGTTTTGTTCTTTTTTCTTAAAAATATGATCTTGATCCGTAAAAATTTCAACTTTTTGACACGAAAACAGAAATTCAACGAACTCATTTCAATAAACTCCCTTTTAAATTTCCTTATCTTCTCCTTCACCATTCACATTCCAATCATAACACTAAAAACCCAGAAAGAAATTGAAGTCCAAAATGCAGAACAGATTAACAGAACTCGAGAAAAACACAGTAAGCAAACACAGATACACGCAAATCATGCCTAGAAATATGGGGAGAAATAAAATAAAATTGCAGTGAGGCGAGAAAAAAAATAAAGGGAGACGAAAACTGACCGACGAGGCACGGGATATTGAGAAGGCTGCTGTGGAATTGTTTGTCTTGTTGCACCGAAATCTGAAATGTTTATGCATGTATACTGCATATATATAAAGATTCAGAAAAGAATGATACTATAATTAATGAGTTTTTAATATTTTATTTTATTTTCTTTTTTGACTAGAACGAGTTTTGAATTAAAGTATTGATTTATATAAAATTTGATATAAGACCCATGAGAGATTCGTGAGAATGCAATTAAGCGTTTACTTTGTGAGGCCGTCTCTCTCAAATCTCAAAACTTGTAGGGCAGTGCACTCCCCTTATCTTGGTTCGATACGTGTATTTAATTTTATATTTTTATTAATTATTTTCTTTGTATTCCAAAAAAAGGTATGGCCTTTTTCTTTGTGGAGGTGGTGTTTGCCAATGGAAGTTTGTCATTAATGTGCAGACAAGTTAGTTATACAAACTTTATCTATATATATCTATTTAGGGTGGGATATCGTAAAAAGACATTTTTCCGTGAGAATGTGCGAAATATTACGAGAGTTGCACAAAATGTATAATTGTTTTGCACAATATCAACAAAG
>JAYJMF010000091.1:1148651-1166284 GCA_036873715.1 Salvia sclarea
GATTCACATCTAAGTAGTTGTGCTGTGCGCAGGCTACTGACTCTTTACTGTATAGTGGAGTGAGGATAGTTTAGGCTAGTAAGATACGGCTTATTGTAAGTCCTATAACTGTACTCCATAGTGAAGAGTTTCTCCTTGGGCAAGGCCCCCAGACGTAGGTGGTTGATCACCGAACTGGGTTACCATATCGTGAGTTATGTGTTGGTTATTTTTTTTATGCTGTGACGACGCGGGATACGAGTACCGGCTGATGTTCTTTCTGACGACAAGACCATTACGAAAATTATATGAACACACGGATTAGAAAACTTTCAAAATCATTATACAACATAAAGGACCCACTTTAATTGTTTTTTGGTGGGCCTCATTTTTGGTAGATGCACACAACATATGACAATACAAGTATTAGCGGAGTAAGAGTTACACCAGACTCCAAGCAGCCGCACAAATCCAACAGCAAAGGAGCAGAGAGAGAGAGAGAGAGGCGGCTACTCTGGGTTGATCCACACCCCCTTTGCATCACATGGGAACAAAGTGAGGTTTGGGCAGCTGACCTTCTCCAGAGACTTCAATTCAGGAAACAAGCCTCGAAACTGCCTCCATTCCATTTCTATTTCACCCAAATATTTGAGGCGCAGCTCCTCAACCTTCCATTTCTTGTCCCCTCCATCAATGCCTTGATACTGCCCCAGATCACGGAGCTTCCCTCCTCTGATGTACAGTTTCTTCAGCTCTGTCCTTTCCATATTTTCAAGCTTCAGCCAATACGGAGTGGCTGCCATCGGGAAGCACTTGAGATCCAGCTTCTTGAGATTTGGAGGAAGTTTGCCTTTGCCTTGCTCCTTTGGCATCTTTGCCTCTGGCTCTACCGATGTTTTGTTTCCAACTCCCCAAGTAATTGTTAGCTTTGTGAGATCCTGAAAGTTCTCCAGATGCATGACATGCTCCTCCTCAGGAAATTCCTCGTGATCAGTGTAAATGCATAGCTTCTCCAGATGTTTCAATTTCTCCAAATCCTCAAGCGTGCAGCTCTTAGTATTATTGCCTTTGGGCTTGGAAACGAAGAAGCCCTTGAGCACTTTGAGGTTGGTGAGCTGGGAGAGGCCCTTAGGCATGTGAGCAAGCAGATAGCACTCGGACATGTCGAGGTGCGTCAGCTTCTCCAGATAATATATCTTTTCCGGGATGCTCTCCAGATTAGAGCAAGCTCTGAGATCCAACATCTCCAGCTTGGTGAGCTTCAGGATCGACTGAGGCAGCGATATTATGTTGGACACCCCTTGTAGGCTTAGAAACTTGACAAACTTCAAGTTCCCCAATTCCTTCAAGAACTTGGGGTCCTCCACCTCGATGTGGTGAGTCGCCAGCGCCTTCCATCTCCCCAGGTAGAGGATGTTTAGGTTCTTCATCTTGGCAAACCAATCGCCTGCGAATTCCAGAATGTGCTCGTCCACGTTCATCAGCAGATGGAGCTTCTCCAGCTCTTGGATCAGCTCTTTGATCACTTTCACTGGGTCGGTTCCCTCCCCTACTTTGTCGTTCTTTATGGTAAAATCATCGTAGGAGATTAGGCCTGCCCCCATCAAGCACGCCTGAAACGACCCCGAGAAGCTCTGTGTGGGATCTCCTCTGGTTCCGAAGTTGAACAGCTTGGCCCTCTCGGCCAGCATCACCAGTGCTGCTCGATGGAGGGGGTGAATCCTGCAGCTTCCAACGGAGAGGCTTCTGTTCTCGTTCACGGCTTCAATGAAGCCCTTCTCCATTAATGTGTTGAAGTAGCTTTGGGCATCTTCCATAGAGGATGCGAAGCCTTCTACAGTCCACCACTGCAGCATCAGCCTCTTCTTGACGATGGCCCCTTGCGGGAAGATGGAGAAGCACAGCAAGCACAGCCTCGCGCGCTCCTCCAGCTCCTTGTAACGAGCCTCGAAATCTTTGAACTCCATGCTTGTCTTGAAAACACTAGTGTTGTGCAGGTGAGGCATCTTTTCAGACTTGTGCTCGAGGTTGATCAAATTGAGGTGCTCGTCATGCTTGTTTTTATCCGCTCCGAACTTGGAGGGAATCGCGAGCTTCACCTTCATCAGTTTCTTCCTGAGCCTGTTGAGCCAATCCTCTGTTGCTTTCTCCGCTTCCTTGGTCTCGCTCTTGGTTTTCGTGATAACCTGAAAGACATCCTCGAGCTCTATGATATCACGTTTGAGTTGATCATTGTAGACATTGAGAGAGACAGCCTCATGACGCATGTGCTCGAGATCTGCCTTGATCAGCTGAATAAGCAGCTCGACTTGGGTTTGGGGGGAGCTGGTGTCCGGCTCAGGGGTTTGGGAGCTGGTTGAGGCGTCACGCTGTTTTTGTTTGCCGACTACCTTGAGTTTGTTGAGTGCTTTCCTCCAGAGTCTCTTGGGGCGATTTAGAGCAGCTTCTTGTTTGCTTTGAGGAGGTGGTGGAATTGGATCACCATCCTCTTTCTGCTGGCCTGCTTTTTGATTGCTACTGCTGCACATTATCAGCACCAAATTCTTTTTTCTTTTTTCTTTTTGGGGGAGGAAGATGAAGAAAGGCAAAGTGATAGAGGGATATGAAGAGGAAAATCACCTAAATAGAAATTGGTGATCCCTGCAGTGCCAACCAAGAAAAAGAAAAGAATTCCTTCTACTTTTGTCACGGACAAGCACAAGTTAAATAATACCTTAGTCCACATTTTTTAACTTGTCCATCAAAAATAGGATCCCAAATTGTTGTCCATTCGACCATACCAATTTAGCCTCTTTTTCAAGTTTTGCTATCCTTCTTTTATCCCTTTTGTAAAGCACTATATTATGGAGTAATTTTCTCTGAAAAGATATAGGATATCTTAGACGCTAAAGAAATAAATTTGGAATTCTTGCGATGAAATGTCTTTTAAAAGAATTATGATAAATTAGATTTGCCATTGCAACCATCATATGTACACCGCATTTCGACATCCTAAGCAGCAAGGGACTCCATATTGCCACGCTATTTTCCGTGGCGTATTTGGACAATGGATATCCAGATTCCAGCACAATTTACACAGAAGTTAGTATAATGTAATCACACAATCCCCGGCACAGAAGCGGGCAAAATAATGGTGGTGTTGGAGGTTTGGTGCATGGTGAGGAGTTGTGGACACTTAGTTGACACAACGAAAGGTGGACTTAGCTCCGAGTATGCTCTACTATCCTCAGAGAAGCTTCCCACACATATGGTGTCCCCTCTCCCATGCCAGATCCCATCCTGGACGTTGTTCATCTCCAGCGTCCTCGACTCCTGCAATAATCCTACCCCAACTTAGTTTCTCTATTTGCATGCTTTCGCATTGGGGGGATGTGGGGAGGGATTCTCATTAATTTACTCGTATTGACTATTGAAAAAGGACGGACCTGACTCAACATGCAGCTCGGACAAATAAGATGGTAAATCAAATCATCAACTGATGTATCACCACCCTGCACAAGCACAAGCATTATAGTCGGATCAGCTATCCAGATCTGGGAGCATAAATACAGTTTGAAACTCCAACGTATGCATGTAGATCAAGACCATTTTACGTATATCCAACTATACTCAGGATACTTGTGAACAAGTAATGTTTGAGGAGAAAAGCTGGCAAAGAACCAAGTTCAGTGAATAGAGAGTACAAATAACCATACCATCAATCCAATGATGACAAAAGATAGAGGCTTGGAAAACAGGCAGCAAGACGAGAAAACAAAAATCTAAAATACAATTAAAATGCTATCATTTAGAAAAATATAGTGATAAATGATTGGAACAACTTGTATATCTTATATGGCCTTTCTCTTCTTTCTCCACCACTTATATTTGTCGAGACTATCTAATTTTCTCTGTTGTGTACTTTCTTAAACAACCCCAAACGTCTTTTTTCTTTCTTCTTCTTTTTTTGACTAGTGTTAATTCCCCCCAAATACTGCCAATGTAGGAAATATCACCTTAGCATGCAGTTACATGGATAAAAAGACTTCATCTTTGAAACTGAAATAATAGTATTGACTAGTAGAAAACAGTTTAAAAGGCAATGCTTACTTTTATGTTGAACTTCTTCTTTATCTGCATGCGGTAATATCCCATATATGTTCCAACTAAGAGAGCAAATCCTATGGCCAAATATAGAAAGTAGCATTTTCTGGTTATTGTGAACGCTAGCAGGTTGGAAAGGGCAATGACAAGAAGAATCAAGTGGACAGATCCCTGCACAATTCAATACTCAGCAAGCATGAAAAGCAATGTTAAAGAAACGGACTCCTACAAAGTTCAAACTCCGTTAACCGGTTAGCAGAAAATTTTTGCTCCCCTGATGAAAGCTGATCCAGATATATCAGTTGCATACAAAACAAAACTCACTAGAACCTATTTGAAGACCATTAAAACTTCTCCACACAATTTGTTCATGATATTCAGATTCTACATAAACTATTACGACAGCAACACAACAAGTAAAGTACATTTGCGCATACTCAATCTATCAGTTACCAGGCAACTCCAACGGCAAACAGTAAATTTACCTGAAGGAAACAAGAACCGAATCCAGCTCGTTTCATATTCTTGCCAAATCTATAACAGGGGCAACTGCAACAAATGGCAATCTAGTTACGCACAATCCCCAGATTAATTTAGTACTTCATAAATTAATGACTCCAAAAGCTTTTCGTTAATCTACATAAATACTTAATCAACAGGGACGACTCCTGCCTTATATTTTACCAATAAGTTCACTAAATTTTAAATTCTATCCCTTTAAATAGTTTCAATTGCCTCATTTAATATCCATATAAGTTAAACAAGAAACTCACTTTGCCCCAATGAGAAATTTTAAGCTCCTCTTTCATTATGAACACGGCATTTAGTCATAATCAAGAGAGATGGAAAATCCAAACTAATCTGAACCAGTTCAAAACCCTTTAAACCTAACAAAAATCATCGGCCACATCTCCTTTACTGCTTAGGGAAGTTCCTCAAATAGTGGTAAGCGTTAAACTGACGCCACAAAACCCAAAACCAGAAAGGCCATTTCCGAAATTGAGCCACCTTTATTTATAAAAAAAGAAAAAGAAAGGAATTTTATGTAACATGAAAAAGAAGACGAGGCCAAAAATAACAAAAACAAGAATGTAATTCAGCACCCACAAAATTAAAATTCCCAATTAAATGAAACCAGAACCCCTAAAAACGATATCTTTTCTTAGAAGACTATTTACAAAAAAAAAAAAAAAAAAAAAAAGGAAAGGTGTTAGTAGTACCAGGACGATTGAAGTGCAAGGCGGCGATCATCGAAGCAGTCGTAAAAGAGCTCACCTTCCCACATTCTATGGACTCCGCCTCCATATTCATGATAATTAGACACCATATGTTCCTCTCCGTTTAGCTTTCCCCATTTCCCTTGCTGCGCCTGCATCGCCACCTTCGCGCATAGCATGTCGAAATCGACTTCCTTCCCTAGCAAGCTCTCTTCCTCCTCCGCCGCCTGTTCGTCGCCTCTCTTCTCCAGCTCCGCCATAATCGAAAAAGGGCTCGCTTCTTTTTGTCAGAATTATATCTGCCGCAGGGAAAAAGTCAATAAAATTTTTTGGGTTGTTGAATAACAACAAATTAATGGTGAGGGATTCTATCGGGGTATAAAGGCAAGCAGCAAAGAATGGTTGAATGCTGGTTGGCGCCAGTTTAATGTGATGGTGGGCCAACGGATATATTAAGGGCGCCGCGCCCACCACGCAATTTCAGGGTTTTATAATTATTTTTAATTTAATTCATTCATCGTAAAATCATGCTCACTTAGAGCCAACCCAGTATGATCTGTAAATATGATCTAATTGGATAAGTATCATGTATAATTCAATGGAATTGTTGGTGCATCCATTATTTGGCGCATCATAAATAATAATTGGGACGGGGCGGGTGGTGTTGGCTGCTGGTCAACTATGGATCACTCCAATTTAACTTTCTTGCCTATCTTTATGGGTTTTGTCCATGATGCAAGGGTGTATTACACCCCTCTTAAAAATATGATATGTGTCTTTTTCTTTTTCTTTTTATTTTATTTGATTGGATTAATTGTCTGTAAATATACGAATTTTGCAATTTTTCTGGAATTGCATATGAATATTTTTCACACAAATTTTATTTTTCACCCAAAAAATACACGAACTTTTACATTTTTCTGATTTTGCACACGAAATTGAAATTTCAGCCAACAAATACATAAACTTAATATTTTTCTGATTTTGCACATGATATTTTTCTGATTTGGGAATGGAATTATTAGTATCCCCTACGTCTAATAATAGTTGTCATACTTATTTAAATTTAATATCGTGTGCAAAATCATAAAAATATTAATTTTATGTATTTGTTGGCTGAAAATTCAATTTCGTGTGCAAAATCAGAAAAATGTTAAAGTTCGTGTGCGATTCCAAAAAATTGCAAAGTTCGTGTATTTACAGACAATTAACCCAAGTCAATTAAAAAAAAAAGGACACATGTCACATTTTTAAGAGGGGGTGTTATACAACCCCTTGCACCATGGACAAATTCAAGTTGTTACCTTTATTTCCGGCACGTAATTTTAGAAGAGTTGAAAAGTAGTATAAAGTGATGATAGAAATATATATTATTTAAAGTTGTGTGAGTGATAAAAGTATTTTAAAAAGGAAAAGTAACAACTTCGTTGGGACGACCCCAAAAGGAAAACGTAATAACTTCGGCGAGACAGAGGGAGTACTTTTGTCGCTTTGCCATCCCAAGTTTGATTTTTACCTTATACCATTTCAACCTTATTGTTCTGATAGGTTACTTTAACTTTGTCTTTTCCTTTTTCTTTTTAACTCCCACACGTCAACTATCATGTCTCTATCTAACTTTTCTACTTTGATCTTTAAAAGGTCCAAAATTGATTATTATCATGCAATCTGAAAGGTCACAAAATTAATGAAAAAGAACATAAGTATACAAGTGATCAATACTTATCTCACGCAATATAATTTTTAGTCGATAAAAGGTTACTCCTAACTTGTTTTTTTGGTTAGTTTTGAAATGAAGACATAATAGTATATTGATCTTTCAAAGTGGAAGAATTAAAAAATGATTTTTAGTTGACGTTGCAGAATACAAGAAAAGAAAAGCAAAAAAAATGAACGAAGCTTAGAGTAGATTAAACCTAGAAGCGACTTAAATCCGCTCTGCTTATTTAAAATCAACTGAAAATAATACTTTTCACGTTGAAGGTTAGGACTTAAGAGATGCAAATGGTTTTCCATGAAATACGATATTTATTTCTTAAAAACCACTTAACTTTTTGGAAGCAGAATATCAGACTCTAGCGACAGGGGAAAGAGGAGGATTCGAGGCATATTTTGCAGTAACCTCCACCTGACCTCTGTTGATGATTTTCGACACGCTGTTTTCGGTTTCTCCAACCACACTTGATGGCAACAAGATCGATCTCCCGCTGTGCACAACTGCTATGGCAATGGAGAATGCTTGTATCAGTTTGAGTCGCGATGACTCAAACTCGACCGAGAAAATCCCTTCCTCAAATGGTGAGAGGACGAACATGGGCCGTTCGCCTTCTTCCTGTTTAGAGCCAACGATGTCGGATGATTAAAACAACTCACTTGAATCTGAATGAATGACAAGCAAATACAATTGAGAAATGTAGATTTACCTGAGAGAAAAGCCTGACATCAGTTGACTGGTGGGATTTGATTGAGTTGAATCTCTGATTGCTGCCAGCAAGAACTGTCAACTGACAGCCCAAATCCCAGCCTCCGCAGTCACATGATCCGCCCGTTTTCCATCTTTTGATCAGCGGTGAAGGTTCTCCTTTGCTAGGCACCCCGTGATGGCCACCAGGAAGGATAACCGTCGTGCTAAAAGGGACGTCACATCCAGATTCATTCCCTTCGCCCTCTCCTGAACTTGAGCGGTCTATACCTCTTTGAAATGGCTCTTTCAGGTCTCCCGTTGATTGGTTTAACTGTCCAAGAATCCTATCTGGATAGTTTACAACAATAGCAGCAAGCTCGTCGCATGGCAAACAGTCTGCTGTCTGATCTGCCTGTCGCGATCCCACAGCAGACAAAACAAACTCCCTTCGACTAGATTTGCTGCGTCTTCCCCCGGTTAAATCATTGCCCATAATGTCTGAGACCTTCATCTGTGCGACAATGTTTGACTGAGCATTTTTTTTCTTAGTCTCGCTGAAAGAGAAGAATGTATAGATCCCTCCGCGTGTATTCTCTTTGGAACTTAATTCTTTAACCGTTGCTGCTAAAATTTCACGGCAATTATCAACTGTAAATGTGAACAGAGGAAGACCGTTCTTTACAGCTATTTGGAGGAGAGCTTGCATCGATGATGTTCCCTTCTTCTGTGTGCGATGTAGTCTACCAATATCATCCTTTCTGAAGCACTTTAAATCGACTGTTTCTTGAACAGAAAGCAGAGCTGGAGATACTCTTTGGCCACTGGACGGCTTTGAGCTCCTCTCTCTAGTTGATGGGTTTCTCTCGGATGATCGAGCAAACTCACGAGATTCCACACCCTTTGGCTTCAATAATGGGTCAAGTAGCCTTCTCAGGGGACTAGATCTGGATCTGCTGGTAGCATTTGATTTTCCACCAGTTGAATGATTAGAGCAAGCTGAAGTAGAAGTTGCCTTTGAATCAGGTACGATATCTGAAACTTGTTTCGGTATATCAGACGGGTTTGAGTTGGAACTCTTGCCAATTCTACTGATGCCAAAGCTGAATCTTCGAGTTGGTGAGGGATTCCTCACCCTGGTTGATTCCGAACCATCCACCTTCATCTGGGGAATTTCGTCTCGAGCTAGGTTTATAGGTTTCGGGACCGAGTTCTTCTTTTCCAGATTCTTCCTTCTAGCAGGACTTACTGACGCACTTTGAGAAAATGGGATTGTCTGTTCTTCAGTAGACTGGGAGTTGAGATGCCTTACTTCTTTGAAAGACTTCTCTACTTGTGAATCCCTTGTCTTGTCATGTTCACTGAAAACGGAATAGAAACGGTTATTATCAGATCTTATGTTATTATGCGAGACCACCTTCGCTTCAGGTTCTCCATAAAACTGATTTTCTTCCACCGATCGGTTTCTGTCGCCTTCAGATGAATCAGATTGATGGCATGCAGCACCGTGTCTACGCCCTGGATCAGTCGTTGACCTGCGGACTGTTGTTTTGCATCTTTCAGAGATATCAAGATCTTTGATGGAAGAACTGGGAACCTGCTCTTTGGATTTGGAAGCTTTCCCTTTCCGAAGGGTGCCATTCCCTTTAACACCAGATACGACGCAATCTGTTTCAGAAGGCCGTGATCTGATCTTAGTAACTTTATGCAGGGACGGTTCTAGGCTTCTGCTATCCTTTTGCCTGCTCGCGCTGTCCAGATTAGAAGACTGAGTTGCTTGCAACAAATTCTGCTGCACCCTTAGGAGATTATTCGAGTCATCCATGCGCTTGAGGAGTTCTCCTCCACCCCCAGCAAGAACTTCCGATCCACTTGAACGGCATCCAGTTGAAGTTGAGGGACGACTTAGATTCCGATGATGATGAGACAAAGTGTTATCGCTGCTAGGATGGGATGACGACGCTTTGGAGGAGACAAATGATGTAGAGGTACTACTGGAAGGTGAAGCGTCAGAGTTTATACCAAAGACATCAGCATTGTTATGCTGCCACTTCTCTAGTTGGCCCCAATCAAGGACCCCAATGTTGAATGGTTTCTCCGGATTTTTTCCTCTCTCCAAATAACTAGGTAAACATGACATGTACCTAACGACTTCTTCACTATTACATAACTTCCTTTCAATGTGCTGCTTCTGATGAAAATCTTTAGATTTTTCTGCATTCTTCACAGCTTGCGGATGTAAATCATCCTCATATTCCTCCAAGTTCAAAATGGATCCCAGCTTCTTTCTCTGTTTTGGTTGTGGCGACGGACCAATATTTACTTTACTTGCGTTTCTATCATATGACTCACCACCATTTGAATGAAACCCCATCTTGCTAGTAGCATGCATTATGCATATGTTATGGAGACTTATGGACGACGGAAACTGTGTCGAACCAATTTCATCATCTGCGAAGAAAAAGTGAACCCCTAAATGATTTATTGAAGATAAAATCAAAGAAATAGCCAGAAATACGCATAAGCAAATCCATTCCAGCAGTAAATATAAAGCGATGGAGACATACATATTACGTCAAGTGCATTTGTATCTTATCAGATAATATTGTAAATAGAAGCTATCACCCTCTCTTCTCAGGTTAAAATGTAAATTTATTGGCAAGTTTCTACTCGAACTTAGCTATTTATTAATCACAGATTAAAGAACCACAATATCATGCTTTCTCCCACCTTCTAAAAGATGCCTTAATTTTGCAAATAATACTTCAACTACATTCACAGAATTTGAAATGAAAAATAGAAGTTAAGGTGAAAATCAACTGACAAATGTTACTAGGTATAACATTACTAAACATGGACGCAAATGCATTATTAATGCTCATACATCAACTAAGAATTGCAGTAGTGAGCAATAGGAGCTCCTTATATTAGAGGGCAAGTTCATCTACAGGTCCAAATTTCAAGAATGCCATGTATATCTTTAAGAACTCAACCTTTTCCCAATGAACAATCACACACACAAGGTTCTTTTTCAATCATGTTTACAACACAGAATGTGACAACTATTTAAATTCCAACAACCAGAAATTATTGGTAAACAGGGTATACCTCTCTCACCAACGCGATAGCATCCATTTCTTAGCTACTGAAGCACTAGCAGTAAGCAGCTAAAAAAGAGAAACTTCTCTTGAATATACCAAAAGTGATCCGTGACGATTTCCTTACAGTTTGGCAGAGGGGAGAGGAAGCCATAGCTCTAAATGACTGTTGGGATCAGAGCCCCCTTCTTCCTGCTCACAAGCAGACACAATTGGCCTGCAAGAACCATAGAGATCAAGCAAATCGTAAACAAGATGTGGCCCAGTCCCTTCGTTTCAAAAACCAACATCAAGCAAAGATTAATTAGTTAGCACTAAATTTGCACATCTTGCCAAATGATTTCACATATAAAACAGCGAGAAGACAGCTCAGGCAGCGTAGAAAAGGGTTTTTAAAAAAAGAAAGAATCCAAAATGATGACTGAAAGTGGTCCTAAAGTACTCACAAAGTCACAAGACTGGCGATCACTGAGGATAAGGGTAAACTGTCTCACTCCTTCAAGCATAGATTTAATTCTTTTTCAAAACCCAGAAAATTCACAGATTCCCCCAAATCCCAATTTTTTCAGAAAAAAAAAAGAAATTATTTTTAAAAAAATGACAGTAGAGTTTGACATTGGTTGAGATAAAAGTAAAATCAGAGCGGCCTAAAAGCGCTAAAAGGAGCGTTTTTTTTTTGCTTTAATCCCTTCAATTCTTTTTCATCCCCACCAACTGACCAACCCACACACGCACAAATTCAAAAAAATTAAACAGGAGATCACACCTTCTGCATCTAGACGTAATTGGAGGGCACAAAAACACATTACTGAACTGGATTTGCTTGATAAACCAGAAATCAAATTTCTTAACAAAACGTAGCGTCAAATGTAAAGGGAAAATGCCACCGAACAGAAATCAATAAACAAGAGCGGCGATAATCACAATGTCGTAGTCTCCAAATTCAACGAAATTCTGAATCACAGTTAATAGCAGTACCTTTTATTCGGAAAAGTAAAGGTGGCACACCCGAGCTTGCAACAAAAGTAGGAGCTGTCGGTGGGAAAAAGGAGCGCAGTAAATCCGAGATGGAAAAAGGTTGGAATCCGATGATCCAAGGCGGAATCGAGCAAGTGAATAATGCAGAATCAATTAGGAGGAAACGAATGAGTTGGATTCACATTAACATTTGAAAATGAGTGAAGTGGGTTTTGCTAGGGCTGGAGATGGATGGGATCGGACGGCTGAGAATGGAGGAGGGAAACGCGGGAGGTCACATCCGGCGGGGTCCGCAGCTCAGAGTAGCTTTCTGCAATTGTTAGTTTATTATTGCCATTATTATTATACTATTTTATTGTATTATTATTATATTATTATTACCAATATTGCAAAAGCAGACACACCGCTTTCAAATATGATCTCACTCTCACTCATTCTATTCTTATTTTTTCTGCACCAAATTCGAGATTTTTCACTTGTTTTTAACATAAATATAGATTTTAAAAATCGAGTGTATTTCACTTGAAGTTTTTTTTGCGGCGGTCAAATGTATTTTTTTCTAACATCCTAGTATTCTTTTTTTGTTTTTGTTTATGTATTGTTTTAAGGATTCATTTAATAGGGTTAATTAGGGTGTATAATATAAATAATATACCTTAATATTTTATTTGGTACAACATACGTGGTCCTTTATAAATCAAAAATTCAAAAATTTTATACGGATTTGTGGGTATACGTATATCTCCTGCAGATGTGGTATACGTACGACAAATCTTAATTATAACAGGTTTTAGTTTTATTTAATTTTAATACATCTCACCAAACAACAAATTACATATTATTTTACTATTTATACATACTACCAAACATCATATTAATTTATTATATTGTAAAATTAATCTCGGTCAAATTTATCACATCTAATCATATTTTTCATACCAAACGAGCCCTTAATATTATTATGACTATTATGACAGATTACTGTGAAAATCATAGACCTCATGCTTTGGCGGTATCCAATATCCAATCTAAAACAGTCCTTATTATTAGTAGAAGAGATTAGGTATCATTTCTCAAGAAAAGATAATTTCTCAGTGCCATTATTATATTCTATAAAAATAAGGATTATTACCATCATTTAATGTACTTTTTTCAATAAACAACCATCATTTAGATTTAATATACAGATCGTGCTCTCAAAAAAGAAAATAATACTCCCTCCATCTCTAAATATAAGTCTTTTGACCATATTTTCTTATTTTTATTATGTAAGTCGTTTTGGCTTAATTCTACATTAAAGACCTATATTTCAATGAATATTAATTATAAATTTATTACTTGAATGGAATATTACATTTATTATTTAAATAAATATTAATTTCAAATTTATTACTATCATATGTGTTGTCTTTTTATTGGAAAATTTTGAGAGGAATATGATGTGTTAGAATAAAAGTGTGAAATTCAATAAAATAAACTACTTTATTAATGTAATTAATTAAGATTGAATAAGAAGAAAAAAAATTAATTAAGAAGACTTATATTTTGAAATGGAATGAATACTACTATTGATCGAAGTATGAGTTGCTAAAGTCAGAGGTCACTTTTACTTTCAATGAGGGGTCTTTTCTTTAACTTTATTGAAATTTTAGCTCATGCCTAATGTTTGTTTTTATTTCTATTCCAATGCCAAAATAGTTCATTTCACACGTTTTCTTGTTTGTAATTGTGTTATTCTTAAAGTCGGAAAAACAATATTACTAAACATAATTTCATCCTTTTAATAATATAAATCTTAAAGTACAAATGACTCATTTATCACACTCAAATACCATCGATGATCTCATTTGTAAATCAAGATGCATATCATATTATTAATTTAAAATTTTCTAAAAAATTGTATAATGATGAAATTAATGCAATTTTTTCATTAAAAAGAGTCTTTTAATCTCTCAACTTTATCATACCAGTATACTTTCATTAGAGGAAGAGATTAAATGTGATTCTGAAGTTGGTTTGTGGCTAGAGGAATTAAATCGTCGAAAAAATTCTTGTTCGGAACTGTTCTAAAATCTGCGAATGTGTGGAGTTCGTTGTAATTTCAGGTACTTCTTGTACCTTTCATTCTTGTGAGCAATAAAATTTTTATGAACAAAAGAAAAAGTATACTTTCGTTAGTAGAAGGTAGCACACATAACATATCCATGCTATTAAACTTGAACTATATGGAAGATATTTGGTTACTCGAAATTAAATTGATATGATACCATGCAAGATTTAATTGGCTTGAGATTGAGAGTCCAAAGTTAATTTTGTCATATGGTTCTAATCTCCTACCTACGTGACACTGATTTTGTTGAGTATGCCCAATCGAAAACCAAATTATAAGATTAATCATACCTAATCTAAAACCAAATGCTGCTCATATATACTCATATAAATTCATATACAAGGATTCATTTTTTGTTAGTTCTTTATTATTTAAAATTTAAAATACACGTTAATAATCCAAACTTAATAATCCGAAAGTAAGAGAAAATGTATGTTACTATTAAAACCGATGTTTCCGTTGGATTTGGAGTGGCCCAGTACGGAAGTAAGGCCAAAATGGTAATTGTACCATTGCCAATTTTGACACAAGTAATGTTTTTGAATTTCAAACTTTTTCACTATTATCCGTGAAAACCCGAAAACACCCTTACTCTAATATCGTCACACTTTTTCGTGGCATGGCCAACTTTCTTTGGCGAACGAAATTGTTGATTAAATTTTGATATAACCTCATTTTATTAGAGACCTCTTATTTTATTTTATTTTATTTTATTTTATTTTATTTTATTTTGTTTTGGATTAGGTTGGTAGCATAGGGATATTAATCAAATTTGAAACTTCAATTGTCTATACACCTTTTCTGACATAATTATGAAGCACACAAAAAAAGATCTTAGGCTTTGGATCGAAATATTCTGGCCCGGGGCACCCTCAGTTTATAAAATATACTACTCACTTCGTCCCTTAAGACTTAGGCCACGTTTGATAGCTTAATTAGGTTTCGTCAAGACATGATAAAATAATTTGAGAAGTGAGATATGGATGAGATAAGTATGATATTATAGTGAAGATGATGCATTTGGGGGGAGGGTGTAATTTTGACTAAGTGATTACTGTTCAATAGGAAAATGCATATCTTGGCCAAAATTTAGGATACTTAATTGAAGAGGAATAATGGATTTGTTTCGGGCCACTCAAATATTCCGGGCCGTATGGATTACTTGTTTGGGCTATCACACAAAGGAAAAAGCCCAGAAACCTATCTTAGCAAAACATGACAATCAAACACGCCCTTAAGAGTATGCATTGTTTTGACCGGTGCAGGTTTTAATAAAATGTAGTTGACTTGAGTTGTAGATTATAGTGGAATATGAGTCCCACAAAAAATTATTGTTAAAGATAAAAGTGATGTTAGTGGAGAATGAGTCCCACAAAAAGGTATTGAAAAGTGTAAAAGTAAGGGAATAAATGGGACCCACAAAAACTGATCATTTCCAAAAAAGAAAAATCCATATTCTTAAGGGACGGCCCAAAATGAAATAAAATACATACTCTTAAGGGACGGAGGGAATAGTATATAACGTTGAAACCAACTTTTTTGATATGGTTTTAAAGTGAAATTATGAGGATTCGATCTACCACATAAAAAAGGGCAGTATCATTGCAATAATGGGTGACCCCAAAACAAGTTGTATAGCCCTCTATAAACAAATATAAATTCAAGGGCAAAATTATGAATATATAGACTATGATCCATATCACCATGGATGATCATCACTGCACATGAAAGGCAACATTACAAAAAATAAAATTTTCGACTCATAGTTTTACTGTAACAAATTTCCATGAAGAAAAAGTAGAAGCAAATAAATTTCATCTTTTGCCTACTACTATTAGTACTAGTATATTTCTGAAAGAAGTAAATCGTGGAATACTCGAGAATCTAGACATATTAAATGGGTTGATAAAACCCTCATAATGATTAATGTGGGCCCCCTACTAACAGAAACATCGATGGGCAACTCTCTCTTAAATGAAATGAAACTATCAAATGTTACTATTTGATATTAGAAATTTTCATATTTAATTTTGTTGAAAGAAATTTTGTGGTTCGCATTTATACACGGGCTAGTATTTTCAAAGATTGTTGAAAACCCAATATAGATTTCGCATGTATTAAAATCCCAAAGTTCAGAATGTAACTCAATAAAAACTATCTAAAAAAGAAAAGAGTTGATAATCATGCAATACTAGAATACACATCAACTTTTTTGCAAAAACAAAAGTTTAGAGGAAAATAATTGCATTAACTTTTTAATCACTTATGTAATTGAGAACACGAGTGTCCAATTAATAAGAACCACTCATAATTCCCACATCCAGTTAATCATTTAAGACTGTATCAATTGTATTAATGAGCAGAATTTTTGCAAGGAAATGTGAATTATCGCAATTAAGAAAAACATAATTGAATATGGTTCTTGATATTTTCTAGCTTAGTGTTGGTCACATGTCTTTAGATGAGGTCAAGCTCATCATTATATGAGATTGACCTCAGAAGAAACTACCTCATAATAATATGTTATTAAAATAATCGCATTTGATTTCTTTCTCAAATGTTCTATAATACTTAAGTCCTCGACATCCTCTTATAAGATCTTTTGCAAGAGATTTGAAATCTTGCATTTCAAAGAGTGATGCTAAACAGCCACATTGTGGCCATTCACACAAAAATAAAATTAGTAGTTTCAAGTGTTAAATATTATATATAATTAGTTTATTTTAAATTTTAAGTTAAATTTATACTCAATAATTGTTATTTCCTAATTTGAATGTCAAATTAAAAATTAAAAATCATATTCATAAATATTGTAATATTCAAATAAGTATGCATTTATTTTATAGTTGTAGCATGTGAAATCAATGATCAAGACTAAGCAATATATTTGTGATCCAATGGCTGCAATTTGTCATTTAAGAAATATTATAAAAAAAATCTAGATATTTTTTCTTTCATATTTATACTAATCTAAAACGTGTTTACATTTATTTTATATTTACCTTTATTTTTTATGTGTATACTCCAAATATAAGAATATTAATTAAAAATGGGGAAAATACTCATATTTGGGTAAAGGAGATAAAACAATATTATTTTATGCGACTCTTAATACTAACCATAAAATCAAATAGTTCAACCTCCTAACTTATTTAATTCGTAATAATTTAATTCAGAATATGTTGAAAGATAAAAATATATAAGTATTTTAATAAAATATTAGTTTCTAAATAAGTAATGATTTTAAAAAAAAAAAAGTAAATTTTCTAACCGTCCTCAAGATTTTGGTTTCTTGTTGGGTATTTGTTGAAGTTAGATTACAATCTATTCTTGAGGAATGCACTAATCCTGAAATTTAATAATTCAAATTTGAAGATTGTCATTTAAATATATAAAGAAATAGTTATATTTTTGTTTTTTTTATCTAAAATTTCAATTTAGAATTACTCACCGTCATGTGAGAGTACCATATCTCCTCGAACATTTTAAGGGAGAGGATTGTCATCTTCTACTAACAATTGTTTAAGTTACACGTTTATGTTTGTACCATATATAACATTAAATTTAATCATTGGATACTAATTACTTTACCTTCTTCTAAATTAATATTAAATGGATAAAATAATAATTGTTTTCCGAATGGAAATTTTACTATTTGGATCTTGTGGATGGTTCTGTTGATTGCCTCCAAGAAGATGAATTGTTCTCTACAATACTTTGACATGAAGGCACATTAATACGCGCCAATTTCGAAAGTTGAGGATTCA
>JAYJMF010000091.1:1167215-1209791 GCA_036873715.1 Salvia sclarea
TGCAATATTTAATTTTAACCATTGATCAATCTAAAATAAAAGGTTAGGATTGGTTCTTAGTTCTTATTTTAAAGAGGTTTTTATTTTAGCCCACCCCTATATATATATATATATATATATATATATATATATATCGGATTTCGGATTTGTACGGGTTACAATTAGCCCGATCCTATCCGATCCGAAAATCCGAACCAAATTTTTTATTTCGATTTTGCTCGGTTCGGATGTTCGAATTTCAGATATTTTGCTCATTCCTACTTGTGGAACTCCTAATTAAATGTAATTGGTTGATCCACAAACAAATTAACCAAACTTTGTTTCTATCTAGTTAAATATTAAATTCAAATGCTACACTTCCCTCCATAGTTTCAAAATAACAATAGCATAATAATGGTTCCTACTTTTTTTATTAACTTTAATCTCATTTTATAAAAAAGAAAACTCTATTCTCATCTTCTATTTACTATGACTGAACTATATATTAGTGAATAAATAAACTTAAAACAAACACAGTCAACTAAATTTACTTGTTTTACTTGATGTCACATTAACTAAACCTGTTTTCACCTTACCACAAGCCTCTGCAAGGATGGGAGACATGAATCCACATCTCAACCCCACCTATCCCTCAACTAAAAATTATTACAACTCTTTTCATATTTTCTCTATATTAGAATCTAGTTTTATCTTGAATTCACAGACCAACGAAATTAACCTTTCGAGGGGTTATTAATTCAAAGTTTTTTCACCACAATTAGAATCATCGATTCTATATAAATTTATATATTGAAATTAAAAAACATAAGTAGAGTTGTTGTAGTAACACAAAAGCAACTTTGTTTCAATATATAAAACATAAATTTATTTCAATATATAAAAAACTTTGTATTTCAATATATAAAACATAATTTTTTTTAAATATATATAAAACTAATTATTTTTTTCTAATTATTAGGATAAAAATTGAAGCTAGGCCACCAATTTGGGACCCTAGGCCGCCAATTTTAGGCCTTGGGCCGCCAATTTCGAACTTGGACCGCCAATTTCAGTCCTTGGGCCGCCGATTTCGAACTTGGGCCGCTAATTTGAGATATAGGCCGTCACTTTTTACAAGAATGAGGGAAAAGAATTGCTAATTATCATGTTCTTACAACTTTTTCTTACACATGTACACTTTTGTAAGAAAAGTGTAAGAGTTGTCACAAAAAACAATGCAATTTAAAATTGTTTTTTTGTACTTTGGGTATGTGGGGAATGTTTATTATAAAAATGGGTATGTAATGGATGTTTATTATAAAAGTAGGTATAAATAACAATTTTCTCATATTATAAACTGCGGAATAATGATAGATGGGACAAGATGTGAAACAACCTTGAGTCTTAGGTATATAGAGGAGATTAGGCAATTAATTAGGCAAGTCGTTAAAGGCATAAGGTAAAAGAGAAGAAATGACAAAAAGACAAGAACACTCGTCGTGACGCAAAAATTGATGGGACTTTTTTCTTTCGAGATAAGAATTTAAAAAATAATGGAACTTGGAAAACTGTATTTTGACTGTTCAATACTACTAATAAGAGTGTCCGCGGCGGGGCGGGCGTTGCCGCCCCCGCCCACCCCTCAACACCGCCCGTCATGTGTCAATGCCGTATTTGTCAACGGCATTTTCCTTTTTTTTTTTTTTAAATAAAATTTAATACTACATTTTATCTATAAATACTCATTCTTCCTCATCTTTTTCTTCATCAATCCTTTTATTTCCTTCATTTTATACACCATTTCATCCACAATTTCTATACAAGTCATCCAATCTTCACACCTAAAAAAAAATACAAATCATCGAAATAGTTTTTTATTTATTTTTTATTCGATAAATTGTATTGTTATTTTTCAACTATTCAATACAATTTATATATTTTAATTAATAATTAATTACATAATTTTAATTTAAAATTAAAAAATATAAATAAAAAATAAAATAAATGTTAAGCCCTCCAACACGGAAGTCATCAATGCAGAGCGCGCGGCCTCTGCAACAATTAAATAAAATAATATTATTTTTTGGCCAAAGCCCTCCATGTTAGAGGGCTTTGTTCAACACCCTAATATGTCATGAATATGAAACTAGTCTATTGTTCTTTCGTGCATATTATTTTTAATTTGAAGTTATACTCTATAATGTACTGTATTTACTATTTTGAAAAGTTTATGAGCTTTGAAATTGTAAAATCCACATAATAGGTTTAGCTAAAACTGTATGCATGCGTGAAACAAGTAGAAGAAGAGAGAGACCTAAGACAAGTCAGAAAATGGCGCAATGGGAAATATAAAAGGGCGAAAACGAAGTATTCCTAAGCTAGCAGCGGTCATATTCCAAAATAGGAAAGGGTAAGGAATCTGGGAAAATGACAAAGGAGTTTCTCTTGTAGGCAAGTAACAGCTAGGGTGAAATTGGCTGAGGAAGCAAAGGGTAGAAAGGGAAACTCATATCAAAAGGCATATCGCGTCGCTGTCGCAGACTGCTGCACCCACACTGCAGAATTCGTAGGCACCATCAGTCCGCTAAATTCTGAAAACCAATTAATAAGCTGCTGCTCCCCGATTGTTGTTTTCTCGCGTATGCTTTTTTTTTTCTCCTTTTATCAATTTTGGTAGGTATTCAAATCAAAACTGCACTAACATTTTGTATACTCCAACTATTTGAATTGAATATGGTAGTAAATCAATTCCAACTATCATACTACCATATTTTAAATTACTCTCTCTCTCTCCCATTAAATTTGGTACCATTTTCTTATTAGGTTGTCCCAATAGTCTTGGCATATATTCAAAATGACAAAAAATTTACATACAAAAATATCACTTTCATAATAGGCTCCGCCATTTTACACACAAAAATAACACCTTCTTAATCTCCGTTCCCATAAGCTACATGCCGAGCTTAATGGGACGGAGGGAGTAATATTTTACATTATCAAAATACACATTTACATATAATATGAAAATTATGAGAAGCATAATAATACTAATAATTTATTTATGGATTATATGCATTTCCTATTTTTGAACGGTTAACTTTTACTTCCACCCTCATTCACTAATGTTTTTTCCGCTGGCAAGGAATGTGCATAATGTGTTTTTACATTTCTACCCTTATTCAAAATTAGTTTAAAATATTTAGGTCAGCGATTTCTATGTAATTCTTCAAGTAAACGAAAGTTTTTTTACATAATACACACTAGCTACTTTCTATCTCCACATAAATCACTCATACTTAAATCAAATATATGTAAAAAATCAACGTATAAAGATGTGCTTGAGTTATAGCTAAAAAAATCTACTATGCACAAAAAGTATGTATAAAAATGTGTGTGAGTTACTGAAAAAATCTACTATACATAAAAATATCATTAAGAACTATCTGTAATGTAATGTGCAGAATAAAGAAAGGCGGAGAATTAATGATACTGTGGAAAGGTTTAAGCAGGTCCTAATATATATATAGTTTTCAGGTTATTTTCTCTCTTTTATGGTAAGTTGTTAACACATTCTCCTACATATGTATTCAATGTATTCTGAGGTTTGGATGATAATTTATAATTTAGAAAAATAACTCAACGTCGTTAATGTAAAATAAACCTTGGTTTTGCCAAAAATCATCTATACTCTTAATTGGATCGTTCAGGAAACAATTACTACTATATATTAATTATCTTATGCGTCTTTTGATATTTCATGCTAACGTTAATAGTGAGGCTGAACCTCCACAATATTCCTTGAGCTTTTTGCCAAATTAGCAAATACTAATCGTGGCTACTAAAAAACAAATTAATCATGGCGTTTTGAGAAAAATAATGACATCTGACATCTGAGTAATCAAGACTCAAGACTGTCCAATTGTGAAAGATGAAAGATGGGAAAAAAAGTAGTACTAGTAATTACTCCTAACCTGAAAGATGGGAGTATATTTAATAAAGAAAAGATATAACTGGTGTGGATATATTTCATCCTAGAGACTAATCTTCTGACAAAATTAGAGGCGTATTAAAGTAAGCGCTGGAGTTAAAGGACAAATACGCCCTTAACGTGCAAGGTAATACAGCTTAATAGTAATTAGGTAAGATATGCATTAAGATTTTCATGAAAGTGAATACCGAGCGATACCGAGACAGAAGAGAGAGAATATAGGAAGGAGAGAATAAACCCTCTGTGTTCTCTCTCTTTCACACACACACACACACACATACACACACAAGCAGTGATCATATATACTCATTATATATATATATATAAAGTCCTACTCTCCTCTAGAAACAAAACACGCACAACACACTCTCAGAGCAATAGCTCTCGCTTCCTCTTGCTCTCTAGGTCACCGTTTCCAGCTTCGTCTACGTCCATATTCTCACGTACGAATTCATTTCTACTTATTTACTTTTTTTCAAAACAAAATCTCAAGCGATTTTTTCATAGTTTTTACATGTTTTTCACTCCATGTGTTTTACATGTAATGTATGTTATTTCCATGGGTTTTCTAGTTTTAGTTTCTTCTGCATTCTGCTGTGTGTATCTTTTTTCGTCGTTTGTCGTTGCAGTGAACCGAGAGTAATTTTATCAGCAGAATATTTTTTTCATTTTTTTTATGGTTACATATGTTGCGTCTTGGGGTGTTCACGAGCAAAACTTGTAGCTTAAAGTTTGAGAAAACGGCTTTTAACATTCCAAGCAACTTTTCCATGCCTCATTTGCTATTTATTGTATTATAGTGTTTGAACCGTTCTCTTTAGCTCGTTCTTACCTATGAAAGGTTGAGTGTTGAGTGTTCAATGGGTTACTTTCTTCAAATCAGCTTCAGCTTCCCTACAATGTGTGTTTGTTTGTACCTCTGTGTTGTTTGCTAAATTTCAGATTTGCTCTGGATTTCATTATATAATAATTTTCAACTCGTAACTGTCTTTTTAATCTTACGTCTTTGGACTTTGATCAGCAAATATAAATGCAGTGAACCGAGAGTAATTTTTGCAGTAGAATAGTTTTTTCTATGGTTACATATGTTGCGTCTTGGGGTTTCCAGATCATATCCTTGATATTTGTGTTCATGGAGTAACACAACTTGTAGGCTGTAGCTTAATGTTTGAGAAAACGGCTTTTAACTTTCCAAACAACTTTTCCATGCCTCATTTGTTATTTATTGTATTATTATTGTTATTGTGTTTGAACCGTTCTCTCTAGCTCGTTCTTACCTATGAAAGGTTGAGTGGAGTTCAACGGTCTACTTTCTTCAAATTAGTGTCCCTATAATGTTTATCTGTTTGTACCTATGTGTTATTTGCTCAATTTCAGATTAGCTCTGAATTTCGTTATATACTAATTTTCAACTTGTAACAGTCTTATTCATCTTACGTCTTTGGACCTTGTTCAGCAAATATAAATGGAGGAAGGTAAACCAGAAGTGCTACCTCCGCCTCCTCCTGTGGTACCACAGAATTTTGTGCCACAGAAAGTAGCTATTGGCAAGCGGCAACCCATGGCTAGGCCTGGACTTGCGACTAGAGGGCAAAGTATCCAGCTCTTGGTTAACCATTTCAAAGTTACTGTTTCGAAGACCGAAGGCTTCTTTTACCACTACAGTGTATGTACATTCATAAATCGATCTCCCCTTTGTCATTATTATGGATTAATTTGTATAACTCCTAAATCCTTGTTGCAGGTGTCTATCAAATATGAAGACGGTAGCCCTGTTGATGCAAAAGGCATTGGGAGAAGGATACTAGAAAAAGTACATGAGACCTATGCGGTTGAGCTGGATGGCAAGAAGTTTGCATATGATGGTGAGAAGAGCTTGTTCACTATTGGTCCCTTGCCTCAAAACAAGCTAGAGTTCACTGTGATTATGGATGAAGCTTCCTCTAATAGGTATGTATATTCTGCTTATGTGATTTCTTTGAGTTACTCAAGTTTTTAGGCTAAATATGATCTTCTGTCAATTACAGGAACCCTGGGAGTGGGAGTCCGGGCGCTGATGGCAGCCCCGATGCTAGGAAGCGTCTGCGCAGACAGCCTCGTTCAAAGACTTACAGTGTGGCTATAAGCTATGCGGCAAAAATCCCGATGCAAGCCATCACCAATGCACTTCGTGGACAGGATTCTGAGCACTTTCAAGAAGCTGTGAGAGTACTAGATATCATTTTGAGACAGAACGCTTATCAACAGTGGGTATCTTGATTATGTTTTCCTCTTCCTAACTTTTTTGCGATTCAAGTTAATAATAGTTGTTTATATATTGTGTAGGGGGTGCCTTCTAGTGCGTCAGTCTTTTTTCCACAATGATGATAGAAACTATGTGGACTTGGGAGGTGGCGTCTTTGGTTGTCGGGGTTTCCATTCAAGTTTTAGAGCAACGCAGGGAGGCCTTTCATTGAATATGGGTGAGCCTTTAGAATTTCTTTTTCCTGTTATGATTGTTTCCTTTTCTTAAAATATCGAGACATTATTCCATTGCAGATGTATCAACCACCATGATTGTTAAGCCTGGACCAGTGATTGACTTTCTTCTATTTAATCAAAATATTGATCATCCCTCACGGATTGATTGGGTTAAGGTAAAAACAATTTTCAGATTTGGCGACTGCTTTGCTATTGCTTTGTCATTCTTATAAATGCTCACCTATTGAAAACAGGCCAAAAGGTCATTGAAGAATCTGAGGGTCCAGGCAACTAATTCCAACAGGGAATACAAGATTAGTGGGTTGAGTGACTTCACGTGCAAGGAGCAAACGTGAGATTGTTTACCTTACTACAAGCTTTAATGTCTAAGAAGTAAGAAGTAATGTGGTGATTGTTATATAATTTTCTTGTTTAGGTTCTCATTCAAACAGAGAAGTGGAGGCAGTGATGCACAAGAAGTTGATATAACTGTCTATGATTATTTTGTTAATCACCGCAGTATTCAGTTGAAATATTCAGGAGATATGCCATGTCTTAATGTTGGGAAACCAAAGCGTCCCACTTACATACCTGTTGAGGTTTGTACTTTGTGCAGGCTTTGTCCAGAATTACATGTACTTGGTGTCAAAGTAATGATACAAATTTAATTCTCTTCCTACAGCTATGTTCCTTGGTATCCCTGCAACGCTATACTAAAGCTTTGTCCAATTTTCAAAGAGCTGCACTTGTAGAAAAGTCTCGGCAAAAGCCTCCTGAAAGGATGAATGCCTTGAAAAATGTGAGATTTTCAACGACTTTTTCTTATGTTGTTCCTCTTATTTTATGTTTAGTATTGTAACAACTGTTAGCTGCATCTTTTAGGGCCTGAGTAAAAGCAACTATGCTGCTGAACCTCTTCTTCAATCTGCTGGAGTTACAATCAGCACTGAGTTCACTCGCATTCCGGGCCGTGTCTTGCCACCACCTAAGGTATGTAAATGCAACAACTGAGATTTAATTTTCATGTTTCACTCAAGCATATCTTCTGCTGCCATGTGAAGAACTATTAACTAGACATGATCGTTGTTAATATAGTCTCTCTTTTCCTATCACAGCTGAGAGTTGGCAATGGAGAGGATTTTGCCCCACGTGATGGAAGGTGGAACTTTAACCAGAAGGTATTGTATGATTCTTTTTAAAAATGTTATTCAAAATTGTGGCATAGCTCTGACTCTCAAGTTTTGTTTGGCAGAGATTGGTTGAGCCCGTGAGGATTGAAAAGTGGGCTGTGGTTAATTTCTCTGCGCGCTGCAACATGCCCAATTTGTGTAAAGACTTGACTAGATGTGGCAATATGAAAGGAATAGTGAGTATTCAGTTGGAAAAATATGGAAGCTTAACTATTGTTTTCTTCCCACTTAACATTACTTTTCATGTTTTAGCTCATGAAAGAACCTTATGTAATGATCGACGAGATGCCACAGTCAAGGCGCAGTCCTGCTCCTATCAGGGTAGATGAGATGATTCGCATGGTCAAGTCGAAACTTCCAGGGCCCCCTCAGTTTCTCCTCTGCATTCTGCCAGAGAGGAAGAACTCTGATCTCTATGGTTGAGATTTGAAATATTTCTTATTCTGTTGAGGTATATTTCATTTTGTTGCTGAAAGCATAGATTAAACTTCTTCTTCCTTCAATCTTGTTGAAGGCCCATGGAAGAAGAGGAATCTTTCTGAACTTGATGTGGTGACTCAGTGCATTGCGCCTGGGCGCGTCAATGACCAGTACTTGACTAATGTTCTGCTCAAGATCAACGCCAAGGAAAGTGTTGTTTGCCGTTCCATTTTCTTTCCATATTTAATCTTGAGACCACTTTGTTGTCTACAGTTTAACTCACTTTTGTCTTGTTCTTCAACAGCTTGGTGGTCTAAATTCAATTTTAACTGCGGAATGTGCTCATCCAAGGCCTCTTCCCCTGGTTTACAGTAAACCCACCCTTATCGTAGGAATGGATGTGTCTCATGGTTCACCTGGTCGAGATGTCCCTTCTGTTGCTGCGGTAATTTTCTTTCAAATATCACTTCATTATTGTTGATAAGAATAACACTTTGGTTGTATATCTGGTATTTATTTCCTTGTCTATTGGAGAAATTAGGTTGTTAGTTCAAGGCATTGGCCTTCAATCTCAAAATACCGAGCTGCAGTCCGTACTCAGCCAGCAAGATCCGAAATGATAGAGTGTCTGTTCAAGCCGGTTTCTGATACTGAGGATGCAGGCATTTTCAGGTAGATGTAAATTCATGCAAAATCTCTATGACTCTGAATTACAATGTAGTGCTGCTAACCTGCTATCCTCTCATGATATGGTAATTGCCAATTTAAGATGCGGAGCTTATATGCTTTCACATTAATTTTGCCAGGGAGCTACTGGATGACTTCTACCAAAGCTCTGGCCATAGACCAGAACAAATAATCATATTCAGGTAATTTCCTACTGATCACCAGCAATATCTGTATATCATGTTGTTTTTGTGGTTACCATTATATAAATGCATTTATTGATGTATATCCTTGACATGTACTTGAATTAATCTCCATCTTGTCATTTGAAATATGCAATGGCAGGGATGGAGTGAGCGAGTCGCAGTTCAACCAAGTTCTAAATATTGAGCTAGAGCAGATTATCCAGGTCTCACTTGGCTTTCAAACACTTCAAACTGGTTCTGCTGCAAATCAGTTCTCTCTACTTTGGTTAATCTAGAAAAATGGTTACTGTCAATTGTGATTTAGGCTTGCAAGTTTCGAGATGAGAAATGGGCTCCCAAGTTTATGCTGGTTGTGGCCCAAAAGAACCACCATACCAAGATTTTCCAAGCCAACTCTCCTGATAATGTTCCTCCAGGTCTAATATCTCTCAGCATTTCATATATAACCACTGAAACAAAACTTTTTTAATTACTCTGTTCCTCCAGGTCTAATATCTCTCAACATTTCATATATAACCACTGAAACAAAACTTTTTTAATTACTCTGCTCATCAGGAACTGTGATTGACAACGGAATCTGTCATCCTAGAAACAATGACTTCTACTTGTGTGCTCATAAGGGAATGATTGTGAGTTCCTTTTCTTCAGTTAATAAGATGATTGCGTGTTCCTTTACTTATTTAAGCTTTTTGATTACTGATGTGCAGGGAACAACACGACCTACGCACTATCACGTTCTATACGATGAGCTTGGCTACTCTCCTGATGATTTTCAGGAGTTTGTGCTCTCCTTGTCCTATGTGTAAGAACATATTTGAAGTCCATGGAACTTAAACTTACGTTTCTGCTTTTTGCAGGTGTCATACATTTAGTTACATTTGAATTTGAATTTGAATATCAATTTTTGCAGGTACCAAAGAAGCACAACTGCCATCTCTATAGGTAATAAACCGCCACAGTTGACACCCTTTTAAGTCTTTTAAGGAAATCTTGATTTGCTTTGCCTCATTGTTCTTGCATTTGGTGCAGTTGCTCCTATCTGCTATGCTCATCTTGCCGCGGCTCAGATGTCTCAGTTCCTCAAGTTCGACGACTTCTCCGACAAATCATCAAGCCACAGTGGTGGAGGGGCACCGGCTGTGCCTGAACTTCCGGTCCTGTGTGAGAAAGTCCGCAGCTCCATGTTCTTCTGCTAAGTCATTGCCACTAGAATGAAAAATCAGTTTTGCATCTCATCTCTGCTACTCGGTTTTGTCATATTTTGATTCACTATGCTGTGGAAAACTGCGTTTCACATTACCACTGTTCCACTTGATCATAACATTTGCTGCATGATTTGGTGAAGTCTAATATTTGCTGGTTTGCCATTGGAGTCGGCTGCCATCTAGCAAGAGTGCTCATATTTATGATACTTCTTATGTTTTTACAACATTATTATATATGCATCTTCAGAAATTAAGATGAATGGTAGAATTTACTGGAATGTGTATGTTTAGAGGCAACAACATTTTCCACGCGTAATTCTCCATATAAATAGGACCATAGCCATATCTTGAAGTAAAATATACTCCATGATTTTACTTTTTAACTAATATCAATCCCGTCATTTATGATTCCAGCTTAATGTTGAGTATTTTTGTTTTTCCCCAGATTGCTAATATAGCAGTAAGCACAAATATTTTGATTGTGTAATTTTATATTTTAGAATTTGCTTTTATGCAGCTGTAAACGTTTATGTTACAAAAGCTAGGGTTATAACTTATAGTAGTAAATAAAATAATATTATATGTATATAATCTAGATTTTGGTTTTGTTGATTTTGAATATAACAATCCAAACCAAATTGAAAAGAAAATCTGAACCGACAAAAAGTAAAAAAAAAATCCAAACCATATTTAATATTTTGGTTTGAATTGATTGGATTATTCATTTCTTTTGAAATAAAAAAATCCTACTCCTACAAGAAAGCATGCATGAAATTGGGAATTGGAGCTTGTGAGCCGGTTTGTAGCCAAGCTAAATATCCAATCAAAAGATGATAAAATTCCCATGATTTCGATAAACTACTAACAATGCCACGAAGACGAATTTCTTTTAGACTTAACTCTTGAATGACTGTACAAGTAGTGTCTTCTTCATATAAGCTTTGAAGCCAATGATGTGCACGTAAAAATATAAAAATCTACCCAATTAGCTTATTATTGTGTGAACACACGATTCTAAATCCATTTAGAAAAAATAACATAGAATAGAAATAAATTGTATGATCCAAATGGAAGGAATTGGTAATCCCAAGAGTTTAATAAATAAAATGGCCCTTCAAACTCCAAGGTTAGCAGAAAGAATCTCAACTCATGATGAAAGAAAGAATATTTCTTATTTGACCAAGTCTCTTGTCCCTTAATCCTCAGCTATTTTCTCCTTTGTACATTTTCCTTGTAGACATTTGCATACCATTGAACAAAACAACAAATGCATATAACTATTATTATTGTTATTATTCCAAAAAGTGATGCAAATCCGTGTCTAACCACCTTATCATGTGATTATTAAAATCTCGCAACCGCTACTCTTTCCTCAGTCATTGACTTCTAAACAATTAAGTAGTATATAAAATCCATTCAACATCATCATTGTTTCTTCTAGCTTAACTGCTACTCTTCCTCAATCATTCTTCCTTGATTGTTGACTTGTGAAGATTCCATTCTTTGATCAAAGATTTTTGATGGGACGAGAGGAAACAAGAAAATCTGTGTGGGATGAATACGAGATGAGTGAGGTTTTGGGGAGAGGGGGATTCTCAGTTGTAAGAAGAGGCATAGAGAAATGTACAAACGAAGGAGAGAAGAAGCAGGTAGCAGTGAAGACTCTGAGAAGGTTTGGGATTCCTCCAAAATCAGCTGCAAGGAATCCTAACATGTCGAAACAGTCCCTCATATCAGATGCATTGCTCACGAACGAGCTCCTTGTCATGAGGAAGATCGTGGAGGACGTCTCGCCTCATCCCAACGTCATCCATCTCTATGATGTATGTGAAGACACGGCCGGGATCCATCTCATCCTCGAGCTCTGCTCCGGGGGCGAGCTCTTCGACAGGATTGTGGCGCAGGCCAGGTACAACGAAGCCGAGGCTGCTGCTGTGGTGAGGCAGATTGCAGCCGGGCTAGCTGCGTTGCACCGTGCCAATATTGTGCACCGAGACTTGAAGCCGGAGAACTGCCTCTTCTTGAGCAAAGAGGAGAATTCACCCTTGAAGATCATGGACTTTGGGCTGAGCTCTGTGGAGGATTTCACTGACCCAGTCGTCGGGTTGTTCGGCTCCATTGATTACGTCTCACCGGAGGCACTCTCTGCTGGCACGATCACTCCCAAGAGCGATATCTGGTCACTCGGTGTCATCCTCTACATCCTCCTTTCAGGGTATCCTCCTTTCATCGCGCAAACAAACCGGCAGAAGCAGCAGATGATTCTCAATGTAATGATTTCTTCTTTTATCAAATGCTGCTGGAGGCTCTCAGAATTCGGTTTCCATCTCTTAATTTGTATGTTGTGTGGTGATTCAGGGAGAGTTGAACTTCTACGAGAAAACGTGGAAGAACATTTCATCATCGGTTAAGAAACTGATCGGCAGTCTCCTGAACGTGGATCCGAACTTGAGACCGAGTGCTCAAGAGGTGCCTATACAACAAGTTCCAGCCATTGTTAATTAGACTATAAAAGAAAAGAACAACACTAACATAGTCTGTCTGAAATTAACAATGCAGATTCTTGAGCATCCTTGGGTCACCGGCGATCTGGCTAAGCAGGATCAGATGGACGCCGAGATCGTCTCCCGCTTGCAGAGCTTCAACGCAAGGCGCAAGTTTCGTGCAGCTGCAATGGCCAGCATTCTCAGCAGCAGCTTCTCCCTGAGAACCAAAAAGCTCAAGAATCTGGTGGGATCTTACGACCTTAAGCCAGAGGAACTCGAGAATCTCAGAGAAAATTTCAACAAAGTGTGAGTGAGTTACTAGCTAGCTAGTAACACAAAGTTAATTTGTGGTTATCATCATCTTGCGTTGACATCGTTGTATGATGTGCAGATGCAAGAGTGAGAGCGCGACATTGGGTGAATTCGAAGAGGTGTTGAAAGCGATGGAGATGGTGTCGCTGGTGCCTCTAGCTCCGCGCATATTTGATCTGTTTGATAACAACAGGGATGGGAGCGTGGACATGAGAGAGATCATCGCAGGGTTCTCGACTCTGAAATATTCACAAGGGGATGATGCGCTTCGACTGTGTTTTCAGATGTATGATACAGATCGTTCAGGTTGCATCAGCAAGGATGAGCTAGCATCTCTGCTCAAGGTTACTTTTACTATATCCATTCATCCTCTTGCTCCGATACTCTTTAATTTCTATCTATTAAACCCCGTAACTCTCTGTTTTTCCGCATGCAGGCTTTGCCGGACGAGTACCTTCCCGTTGATATCACGGAGCCGGGGAAGCTAGACGAAATATTCGATCTAATGGATGCCAACAGCGACGGAAAGGTTACGTTCCAAGAGTTTAAGGCTGCAATGCAGAGAGACAGTGCTCTTCAAGATGTACTTCTCTCATCTCTGCGACCCACTTAGTATATATGCATTGTAACATTTCCTTTCAACACTTGCTATTTCTCTTCAAAAATCTCACTCTTCCTAATACTGTTTTGGCTTAATATTCACACAAGGCATGAGCTTTAATTCTGTCAACAATGTTACACTAACGGGCCATTATTGAAATATCCGAGCAAAGTCGAATCCTTATTTGTAATTTTTCAATTTCAAAAGTCAGGCTAAACTGTCGCTATAGGAGAAAGGCAAAGTTAAACAACATTATCTCCCATGTGCAAATCTACTAAGCCCGACAAGCCGAAGCCGGTCCATCAGTGTACACAACACCAGCATTCATGAATTTAATTTAGGTTTAGCAGTAGAAGCGAAGAATACTTATCAAAGCTCAAAGCAACCAGTACAACACAAAGTCAGTTGCAACAAAGGAAATATTAAATATAATTATGAAATTATTTTATCGTGTGTTCACTGTGTACGTTCTACAATTGGGTTGGAGTGTCAACCTTAAGAATAATGATTGTGTGATCTCGACCATATCTACAAACAAAATGAGGCTACAAGAAGCTGCATAGCTTATACAAGAATGAGTCATGTGTTCCACAAGCTGCATGTAAAGCTATCTCTAAGACACTAATTATGAGGAGACGAGGAGTGATCCACAGATTGTGTTAGAATACCAACGGAAATAAGTACTAGAGGTAACAAAGAGTAAATAGCTGTCATCTGCCAACAAAGTCTGGAAAAGGTCATCGCGATGAATGAACAAACCTTTGTTGGCTGCTACATGTGCAATTATACGTTGTAACTTTGACAAGTTCTTGGCAGAAGACCTTCATGATCACTGCATGCTGTAGGATACAAAATCCGTTGATCAAGTATGACAATTGAGTAGTTCCTCAAATATGTGCATCAGAGAGGAGAGGCTTACTTATCATAGTTGCTCTCTGATATAAGCCATCGATCTTAACATTGAACCCAGAGTATCTTTTGAAACTTGAAATTTGACCTCTGTTTCTCCGGTTGTGGATGCATCATGAAGCTGGAAGGCCACAAATAGGATTTAGTTAGGATCAAAGTATAAAGGCACTTGAAGTAATACTTGCAACCATAATGGATTATTTATTTATTTGTGCATTAGGGCAAGGGGTAGGGGGAGGAGGAAGTGATTCCCGTTCCTGCATAAGGGGACGATGAAGAGATAAATTCCAGATTATAGTGGGAGTGGAGAAAATATAACTCTCCTCTTTGTGGTATCACAAAGAGTATGAAAAATGGGGAAGTAGAAATGAAGTGAAGGCAGTTCAGGAACAGAAAACATAGAGAAAAACACCTCAACCGAGATTCACAGGAAATTTACTTAACCAATTGCTGCTAAAAAAGACTGCCAGTTAACATCCATACAATCTCAGGCAAACCATGTTCCTACTAAATTCCCATAAAGCTGTAGTGATATGAGCTATTCATAGGCAGCCAACTGAAAGTGTGATGATAAAGTTGATAGCGATAAGATGTCATTTTGTAGTAAAACTGAGCAGAAACTTGTAGAGATGTTTGCTCCCGTCAGTTTGTGGAAAATTAGGATGTCGGTGTCATCATGACTGAGATTTTCAGAAATAATGACTTGACAAGGTAACTGTTACGATACAGTATTATGGGTGCCATAAAACTTTCATATGATGAGGGACAGTATATGTTTCTGAAGTGGCTTGAAAGTTATTGAATAAGAAAAAGTGCAAATTTAACTAATATAACTAATAATAGAGCTATCAACACAACAAACTATTATTTGGTCAAATCATCACTTGGTTTTTTTCCCAGACAATAACCCAATGTTAACCCATTTTCAGTTTTCCATATCAGAAGCTTACTGTACAGCATCATAGCACGAGGTCCCCAGTGTGGTGGCAGCCTGGCAGGCACTCAACAGAAAATGATGCCAAAACTCCCCTAAATGGTGACTAGCTCTCTTAAAAGAGTACCAAGGATACTGCCAATTTTCAATTAGAACTGAATCGATTAGTGCATCAATGAGCATTAAATTTTCAAATTTTTTAAGTTCAGCTATAAATCATTGATCAACATTTGTATCAAACTTTTCCCATCATCTACGAAAAGCACGCAAGTCAAATGACTCTTCACTTCCTAATGTGAAGGTCAATTCATGGTAAAGTAGACCTTTATTTTGATGTTAAAAGATCAGCTATAACTTATTGATAAAGATTTATTGTGCCCTCATGCAAACTGAGCTAATGAATCCAGACGAACCATAACTGCCGTCAATGAACAAGCAGCAACCACATTATTATGAACAACTTTCCGAATGAAAACTAAGTTGTTAAATAAAATGGTATATGACAGATCAATGAGATTGGGCAAAAGTTCAGATTAATGAAACCCTTGGGAACATAATACTTTTGACAGATAGAAATGGATACCATAGACAGAAGAAAACACCTTTAGATTGATGACAGCAACCTTGTTAGCTGGTGTTGAGAGCTGCTGACTTATGTAAGCCATGGATTTCAACATTGGCTCCAATGTGGTTCTTGTAAGTCTAAACTGAACCTCAGTTTCTCCTGAGGGAGCCTTGCCATAATCTTGGAGCTGCCTTGGGCAAACAAATTGGTAGATATAAGAAAAATGCACTTGGCAAAGTTGTTATAAGTTATTATGAGATGAAAATAAGAAATGGAGCTCTGAAAGCTCATGATCAAACACAATGAATTTTCATTTGTAACACCGCCATCATGATATCAAAGAAACAGCTGAATATAAATATATTTAATAAAGCAATGCACACCTTCAAATTGATAAGAGCCACTTTACTTGCTGTGCTCTTATTCTCAATAACCCATGTCATGGACTTAAAACAAGTGAGAACCACCTACAAAGCACAAATAATGAAGAAAAACACATGATATACCTCCAGATATAAATGAAAAATGTACAATGTCAAAGAATATTGCATACTGTATTATCAGCAAGCACACCATCACGGTTTATAGCTAAAGGGGCCAAAGTTGGCTGGCTCGAATCAGCAACCGGGACTCCGGCATCATTAAGATTAAAGCGATTAGGCAAAGCCTCTTGCCAGGGCCATAATGATGGGATCATATCAGGAGTCGTTATGGAAGCTTTCTTGCTAACAGTATCCTGGAAATTTCCACTGCTCTGATATGTAGCAGGCTTGTTTTTTGCTACAAATGTTTTCACCAGCGCAATCTTCCTCACACCTTCTTGTAAAGCATCAACAGCGGCACTGTAAGTCTCTGCAGCAATGGCTCCTTCCTCTGCAAATTTAAGCGCTTCTCGACAAAGATTATTGAAACGAACTGTGAGAGATTCCACACAGACACCCGCATCTTGCTCATCCAACAATCCAGCTTTTGCATCCCTTGTCCACCTCTTTAATATATACTGAGATGGAACCGTGAGAACATTTGTGACTGTAAACACAGTCAATATGTGTCTGCATAGAACCCCTGAATATTCAAACATCTGGCAACTGCAACTTGCATTCATTTCTGAAACATCTAATATGACGCTGTAAGCCTTGTGATCTTGCTCATACTTAGCCACCCTAAATTTACTTATTGCACCATCACCATCAATCTTATTGGCAGTGTGTACAAAAGTTTCAACCAGTTCCTCTTGAAACTTTTCAAAAACCTTTTTTGTATATAAATTAGCTGCCTGTTGTTCCATTGGAGATGGTGTTTTCAGTACAGGAGTTGTACTAATTGTGTAGTAATCTGCTTCTATTTCCCTTTCTAAAAAATTCTCTAAAGCACGTTCGTACTGCTTGAAGAACATGGCTATTGTAGTCTGCTGGTTCACATAACCATCAAAGAAGGAGCTTACTCCATGGTTTGATGAAAGTGCAGCAAAAAAGGTGTCACGAAAATAAACAGGAGCCCACTGTTTCCTAGCTTTATATACAGCTTGAAGCCACTCATTTTTCTGGATATCATACTTGTCAAGTATAGAACTCCATGATGATTCAAAATCCTCAACTGTCTCAGAAAAGTTGATGCAGCTATAAAGCTCTCCATAAAAAGAAGGATGAGCAAGGTATATGTGAGCCAATCTTTCTTGGCCTTCTCTTAAGATGTGCCACTTGCAAATGCAGTGACGAGCTTCTGGGAACACCTGATTAACTGCTACCTTTATGGCCCTATCTTGGTCAGTTGTTATTGAAACAGGAGGCCGGTTATTCATAGCAGACAGCCAAGTCTTGAACACCCAAGCAAAGGAAGCCTCTGATTCATCCAGAAGAAGAGCACAGCCAAATAAAACCATTTGTCCATGATTGTTTACTCCAGTGAAGGGAGCAAATGGAACCTGAAACTGATTTGGCCTATACATTGTGTCAAAAGTAACTGCATCACCAAAGTGACCATAAGCTGACCTTGATCTAGCATCAGCCCAGAAAACATTGCTCAAGCGATTGTCATCATCAAGCTGTATAGCATAATAAAATCCAGGGTTTTCAGCCTGCATTTTCCTGAAGTAAGTGAGAAGGTCATGAGCATCTCTTCCTAGAGTTCTTCTTCGACTAGAAGGTTGAATATACTGCAGCGGCACCATTGGAACAGAGCTCATAGCGGCACGATTTGCTTCAGTGCAGGATGCAGTCCGACCGACAGAGATTGTTTCGGCAGGAGACATATTCTTTGCAACAGAATTTGCCTCTATGGGTGATGTGTTCCTCATGACAAGATTCGAATCATAAAATACATGATTTCCATCCACGGAGACCATAATATCATTTTGATTATCAGCTGTCTCAGGTAGGGCATTCGTTGTTGCTCCAGCAAAATGCCTGCGTGGTCTAAGGAAATGCACCTTGCTGGGGCTCAAAGTAGAATGATTATGATCTTCAACAAACTTTGTCACAACCCAAGTGTCGGGATCTTTACTCTCTATTTGAAGCATGGCATTGCAGCTCTCAACATTCTTTCTCTTGAAAACCTCTCTGGAGCAGAAAAATTCCCAAGAAACAATTGGACCATCAGGCTTATTACGGGTATACTGACCAACATGAGTGCTAAAACCCACTCGCCTGGCATATGAATCATAGAATTCCCTTGCAGCTTCTTGAGATTCAAACTCCATATTGACACATGGTTTCTTATTCTCGGCATCAGCTTGACTGGTAGAAATGCCACTTACGTTTTCAGCCTCATCATCTCCATGTTGGGTTGGAACTTCCCTACTTTTTTGCCTTTTCTCCATATGTACCTCCACAACCTCATTATCCATCATCAAACAAATTATGACAGAGAAAAGTTCTATAGCCTGTTGGTATATCTGTAAGCTGACCCGTGGTGGGAGCAGAGGGGGGTGATCAGAACTAGCTTCAATAAAAGGAATTCGTAAATGGCGTGAAGGCCCATGGTAAAGCAACTAATTTCAACCACGAGAATTGTTAGTTCCTTCCTCTGCATGAGCTCACCAAAAAAGAACTACATCCATGTTAAGTAAAAATAGGACAGAAGAAACTACTAATGAATTGCAAGCAAACTGGACACTAAAGATGATGGCAGGTTTAGACACACTTTATGACCACTATCACCTTCTTGAAAAATGCCAATTACCACAAAATTATGAGCATTATCTTAAACTTCGATAGAATAAGAGAAAATATCACCCATCAGTACCTAATTGCCATGCTCAACAAAGTTTCCACATAAAATTCACTACTTAAGGTTTGGTTTTTTCGATTAATTGCCTGAATACTAAGAGATAAGTAGTTAGTAATCAAAAGACGAGAATTTATGTTGGTAAAAAATAATTCAAAACGACACTGCTTGGCAGATCAGTGAACCCCCAAACACCCAAAATGTGCTTTAATTTCTCTGTATTTCGAATAGGAAACGCAAATTTATACAGGATAGATTAAAGATAAAAGACATTTTCTTTGAGCATTCAATCAACAGTAGTGAAGTATAAAAACTCTTGACGAAATATCTCACCTGGAATTTCCACTCTGAATTGCAACACCTCAATCATTCATCACCGAGTCAATTTGCTCTCTTTTTCTCTGTCGCGCGCGGGCGCAGACACACACACACACTCCGTCGAGCGTCTGGGCATGAGCTGGTGTATGTAATCTGGCAGAAGATTTCTTCAATTGCTTGACACTAATTCTATAGAGTCAGGAGACTGCCCACGTACAAACACACGCACTCACAAACTCACCCATTTTTCTTGTGCCTTATGTTTATGTTTATATTTATTTATTTATAACTAAAACGGAATCTCGTTACGTTTGATATTCTAACTCTACACCTACACTACAATTAATAAATAATTTAATTATTTATAAAAATAGTAAAATTAAATTAAATTATATTTATGTATCAATACTTCAAAAAAAATGTTTATTATTAACACTCCAAGTCTCCAACTATGTTGTAAGGTTTTTTTTTTTAAATCTATAAAATGATAATACTATATAGTTTATTGAGTTATTGGGCACTACAAAAACTATAATTTGCATTTTAATAAAATTATAAAAAAGATAGAATATAGCTAAATCAATTTTTTTTTAAAAATACAATTTTTATTTCAATACAAATAGTGTAAGAAGTTGAAGAATGGAAAAAATATTGTACTGTTACTATTTTCCATTTTCATATTTTATTGAAATTAAATCTTTCCTGCCATGAAAAGAGAGTAAGAATTCGACGCTGTGAAGTGGAAATATTTGGATAAAGCAAAGCCCCGACTCCCACTCTGCTCTCACTCACTCAACCATGGCTTCTTCATTCGCAATTCCTCTCTGTAAGACTTGTTCTTTTATCTCTCGTCTATCAAAAAAGTCTTCTTCTCCTCCACCTGCTGCTGTGTCTTTCTCCACCGCTCGCCACCGTCAACTGCATCTCCGGAGGCCTTCTACTGCTCCCTTGTTCGCTACCAATTTCTCCGCAGATATCACTGAAGAGATTGAGCTTCATGGAGAAGAAACATCAACATCATCACCAGAGGAGGAGGAGGAAGAGGTGAATTTCGACGCGCAAGAACTTGAGCTCGAGGCTAGACAGGCCGTGAAGGAGTTCTCTGATTCCCTGTCTCGACAACTCAAAATTGGTTAGTTTATTCCAACTCGCGAACAATTTCTTAAAAAATAAATGTTGGAGGGTTGAGGATTACCAAAATGAGTTTTTTTGCAAGAAATAAATAACTTGAAGAAATGCCTTTGGAGTTTCTTTTGTTTTGTGCATGTGGAAGAGAATGTTGACATACTGTACTTGGATGTTTTCAGAGGGTGAAGTTTCCAAGCAAAAGGGAACTCGAGGAAAGCAGAATAAGAACACAAATTCCATAAGCAATGTCAGTGAAACTCATGTGTCCTCTCTTCTGGATCTCTATTGTTCTTTTGGTTATTGATTGCCAAGGAGTTTTCTTTACATTGCTTTATATGTGAGTTTGGAAATTCAGTACATTCAATCTAATTACTACTATGTATCACAAAATTCTTATGAGCTTTCAAACCAAAAATTATTTTTCTGCCGGCATAAACCTGTTTCCTCCACCTTCTACTTGGTTCACTTTAAGCTATTTTATCTTGGCTGCTGTATCACATGATTATTGCCAAAAAGATGTGAGGTTTGCTCTTACCTTGGTAGATGTTACAGTGAGAATCTGTTTCTTTAGCTCTGGGCAAGTCTTAAATGCTGCTTCAATTATCAACCTGATTTTCTTAATCTCGTAACAAAATATTTTTCGTAGAATTTTGCTTTGCGTTGATCTGCGAAATAATGTTTTCTGCAGATTCCTGATCATCTTCTTCCAAAGGTTGCAATAGTTGGAAGGCCAAATGTTGGTAAATCGGCATTATTTAATCGTTTGGTTGGGGTATGTACACTTGAGCCCTGTTGAAGTTGCTTTTGCCAATTTCATCTAGAAATATGCTGTGTCCTGGACTGGTCAATTGTTTAAGTTAACTTTTGTGTTTTGGATAGACTCTCAGAGGTGTCTCTGTGCAGGGAAACAGAGCAATTGTGGTTGATGAACCTGGTGTTACCAGGGACCGTCTGTATGGTAGATCTTATTGGGGTGATTATGAATTTATGGTAGTGGACACTGGAGGTGTACTTACAATTTCAAAGTATGAGGAAGAACAAGCTATATCAACAACCATTGGAATGGAGGGGATTCCTCTAGTCTCCAGGGAAGCTGCTGTTGCTAGGATGCCGTCTATGGTTGAGAGACAAGCTACTGTTGCTATGGAAGAGTCTTCTGTCATCATATTTGTTGTTGATGGTCAGGTATGGTTTTTCACGCATTACGAGTTCTTTAAGAAGCTTATTGTTTTCTTCTCTTTCATTGGCAAATTGAAAAATAAACTGAAACTATACTGTAGTTTTTAATGGCGTGAAATTTATGGAGTTTGATATGTTATATCTTAAGTCTTACTCCTGAGGCAGTCTATAATGAACAGTTAACAGGCAGGTCTGACTGCAGCAGATGTTGAAATTGGGGATTGGCTGCGCAAGCACTATTCACACAAGTATATAGTTCTTGCTGTCAACAAATGTGAATCTCCTCGCAAAGGTGCCTTACAAGCATCAGATTTCTGGGGTTTAGGGTAAGTGCTCTTTTCTTCTGTTAAGTCAATTTTTTCATGGATACTTGTCCTTGATCTCTCTAATATTTCATCATATGAAGTAAGAGGGCTTCACAAAACTTATTTTTCCTTCAAGCAAACACTAAAATGTAAAAAACGAAGGAGGGAGAGGTTAGGAGGATTAAAGACATCCATGACACATCCATTACCCAATCTTCTGTTTATGTATGTAGATTGTAGAGATAATCTTGCCATCTCCCCTCTTTCATTTACCCAACATTTCAGCTTACATTTGTAATCCCACCCGTCTCCTCTGTTTCCCTGCCCCTTCCTCTCCCAAGTAGGATTAGAGAATGTGTAAGGACATGGAGAACTAAATCGTATCGTGACTGTATCATTTATTCTGTTAGACTGAAGATAATCGGAGATGGAAGTACTGAATTACGATAAGGAAAGCACCTTGACAGGAAAATATTGCTATGGCAAAGAACTGTCCAACACAAAGTTCTCCAAAGATAGCAACCTTTATGAAATCCTATTTAACTCATGCACAGGCCATACAGGCTCAGCCCATGCATAAATAGAATAACTACTTAACAACTTAGAAATGAATTAGATTGAGTATTTAGATTAATGCTTCTCCCTCTGATAATAATACTTCACTGGTGGCAACACTATAACATTAAAATCTACAGCAAATGCTGCAATTAATCTATAGCCAAAAAATGGAAACAGGAAAACATTTACATTAAATATACTACATGTGGGCTCTAGGACTGGTATCTTGTTGTTTAACAAGCTTTTTTAGGGGAAACTTAATTTATTTCTTTGATCTACTAGGTTTACTCCTCTTCCAATATCTGCCTTATCTGGTAGCGGAACTGGGGATCTTCTTGATTCTGTCTGTTCTCAATTGAAAAAGATTGAGGTTAGTTTTCTTGCACCAGGCAGTGGATGCTTCATCTATATTTATGCTTTACTCTTTAGGGACAATTTACGCTACAGTTCTTGTTCACATAGGAAGGCCTGGCGGCTGGCAGTATTCTTCCTTCCACCCTTCTACTCTGGAGTTGTCCATCAGAATCTAATCACCTTGCTGTTTTCTTACACTGTTTGAGGCTCATGCGTACATTATGTTTGCAATGAAAGTTATTTTTTAAGAGATGCTTGTGATGGAGATTACATCATTTGTTAGCCCCTAAATATTAAGCCCCTTATGGGCATTTTTGCTTCTACAATCCTTTCTGGTGACAAACCTACATAGTGAAGCTCAATTCAGCATTCACTATTCGGAGTCTTCTAGTCTGCTTAGCTGGTTTTCATTACATCTTTCTGTAAAATATATTGCAAATCAACATTTACCTACCTTTAACAACTATGTTTTGTTTTATTAACCTTGTGATACCAACAAGGTTTTATCCAATCTGTTGAAAGATATATTGTTGCTGTAAATTACTTTGAAAAGAAAAAATGATTATTTTGATTCTTGCAGGAAATAGAGGACCCTGTTACAGAAGAATATATTCCTTCCATTGCCATAGTTGGCCGACCAAATGTAGGTAAAAGTAGTATCTTGAATGCTTTGGTTGGGGAAAATAGAACGATTGTCAGTCCAATCAGTGGAACCACCCGAGATGCTATAGATACTGAATTTACTGGGCCGGATGGCCAGGTTGGTTAATGGAGCTTAACTATCTTTCTGTTTTAAGATGATCATGATTCTCTGTACAGCCAACTCAATCATGTTTCCTCAATAAAAAATGTTTCACTTTCTGTTTAACTTTTGAATGTTCCTAAATTCTCTGTCAGCTAATTTAGGATGCTTGAAATGCTCTCTCTGAGTCAGCAATACATGAAAATGTCTAACGATGTTATTCAATTAGTGGTTTATCTTAACTGAATAATGCAGTGAATTTTAAATCATTGAATTTTGTGAGTTTTATATGTTATCCAAATAATTGTAAAATCTCGTCATTTGAAATTCTCTACACAAATCCACTCTAATCCAAACAATTGATTTCAATTTCAAGCTACTTTAAATCCATTTGAAGAAAATCTCTTAGAATTTCAAACCTTTTCATCCAAACATGCACCTTAACGATTCTCAAAGAAACCATCTAGTTCTCTCATAGAGTAGATGCAAAAAGGTGAGATCTAAGAAATGAATTTCTGTGACATTAAGTAGTTGATATTGCCTTTCTCCAGTGTTTCTAATTATTTTTGCACTTAAAAAGACAGTTTTGAGGGTGTTCATTTGACAAACATGACTCTTAGAAAGAAATATAACAAGAAGCATTCAGTTCTATATTCAGTAAAGGAAAAGCAGCTGGTAACTGACTAACTATATGTTTCATGTTTTTACAGAAATGGCATCTTATAGATACAGCTGGTATCAGAAAGAAAGCCTCTGTAGCTTCATCAGGCAGCACCACCGAGGCTTTGTCTGTAAATCGAGCATTTCGTGCCATTCGTCGTTCTGATGTAGTTGCTCTGGTTATTGAGGCTATGGCCTGCATCACAGAACAGGTAATTTGTGCATATTCTTTGCAGTTATGTAAGTGTTTATCGTTGCTTTTATCTAAAGATGCATAAGTTTAAGAATGCAACTGTTGGAGTAAAAGAGAACCTAAAAAACAATATCAAATACGAAACAAGAATTATGGAATTGAATTGAACAACACGGCAGAGATGTCCCACTCAGTGCTGATTACTCAGACGGTACAAATCCTATACAGGTGCCTAGCTAACAGGGAAAGATATGTCTAATGCTTGTCCTGCAAATGAGACTTAGCTGGGATAGTTGGAGGATGCATGAGACTTTTGGTGTCTTTGTATGTTAGTTTGGTCTCTGAGCTCTCTTCTAAACATTTGAAATTTCTAAGTGTTTTGTAAGTGGAGAGTGTACTATCTAAAATACAAGCATTGTTATATTTTTCGTGTAGGAGTGTTGTTGGAAAAATAGATTTTCCCTTGAAATTCCTATATGGTTGGCTGATGCAAGAGTTCAATATTTCCATTTTTTCGGTATATCTGCTCCATGTGTTCTATTGAAGCTGCAATTTTTAGTAACTCTAACATCATGGCTTTTGACTTCCAAGGATTTCAAGATTGCTGAACAGATAGAGAGAGAAGGGAAAGGTTGCCTAATTGTTGTGAACAAATGGGATACAATACCCAATAAAAACCAGCAAACCGCTATGTTTTATGAGGAAGATGTGAGGGCAAAGCTCCGTATTCTTAGTTGGGCACCCATTGTGTACTCAACGGCAATACATGGGCAGAGTGTTGACAAGTATGTCTCTAATTAGAGCTCAAGATGCAAATCCACACAGATCATTTAGTTCATCCACATGTCTTTGAATTGTATTCTTCTCTACAAAAATTCAGAACCATGTTATGATACATGTTTTCAGTACTTTTACCTGGCAAGCAAAAGTGTTTGTCCTAAATTTACTGAAAAATAAGTGAATGCTGATGAAAGAAGGATTGTTAGAATTTCTCTACCTTATTTTATGTACCCAGCTAGCTTTTAGTTATCTGAAATACTTGAATTCTAACTTTTCATCCTAACAATTAAGGAACTATCTGACTGCTTGTTATGCCTATCACAATCTTTCACTCAGAGAAGTGCCAGTCTTGTTTGCACTGGTCATCAGCTTATTAGAATTCATGACCAACTTTATATTCTCGTCGAAAACTGTGGTTACAATATTGTGTCGTAGAAATCTTTTTTCCCTTCAAATGTTGAATTCTTATGCCATAATTTCGTGTGCCTTTCCTTCCTGAATACATGCTTTATTTAATTTCATAGGATCACTGTGGCTGCTGGTTTGGTAGCAAAAGAGAGATCAAGGAGATTATCAACAGCAACATTAAATCAAGTGGCCAGTGAAGCTGTTGCATTTAAACCACCTCCAAGAACTAGAGGAGGAAAGAGAGGTCGTATTTATTATTGCACCCAGGTACTCCTTGGGTTCTCTAATGTCTTCACTTAACGGTTACTCAGATCATTTGTTAAGAGTCATGTATTGATATGACTTTTAAGTCTGACCTGTTACTGTCTATATTATACACATTTGAATAAACTCCCAAATTTATTCTTACTAATTTGTGAAATTTAGTAGTTCATCAAATGCTTGCCCTGCTACCATACCGACGCATCTGTTATACCTAATGAACAAATTCTTTTGCAGGCAGCTATTAGGCCACCTACCTTTGTGTTCTTTGTAAATGATTCCAAGCTTTTTCCTGAAACATACCAACGGTACATGGAGAAGCAACTCAGGTCGAGTGCAGGGTTCCCAGGCACTCCAATTCGGCTTCTATGGCGTAGTAGAAGAAAGTCGGAGAAAAATGGTTAGTTGTGAGCTTTTATATCATTGACAATGGTTTAGAGAGTTTTCTGCACTTGTTTTTTCCTCCTACTCTTCTTGCATGCATGAACTCTTAAAACTTGGAAGCATAAAAAATGGCAACATCTCCTTCTTGTCTAATTTTTATTAACTGTACTTATCATATATTTCAGGAAAAGAAACTTCTGTAAGGACACAAGTGAACTGATGATTACCTATTGATAGAAGATTGGCAGCAGCAACAACACGAGCTGAGCAAGTGGCGTCTGAGCCCATATATACGATGCTACAGATTGCATTTCGATCATGGTTAACCATATATGGCGGAGCAAAGTTAGCTACATCGACAGAAATAAAATAAAAACGATATGTTCCTTTTGACTCTCGCCTTACATCGGAGAACATCAATGCTAAAGAATACACAGGTACAACGATGCAGCGATACAAGTTGATACAAGTTCGAGTCCTCCGTGACGCGGCCTTTAAAATTTCTGCATTTAATTGTAAAAAAAAAAAAAAAAGTTGATATTGTAACATCCTATTGCGGAGACACATTACCAAAATACTTACTATAACCGTTACTTAAATGATTTTTTATATTAATATCAGATCATTTTCTTACGACCATTATTTAGCATGTATAGTACTAATTTACTAAAAGTAAAACCTTCTTGTTTGATTGTCCATACCAGTTACTAAATATTTTGATGTCGTTTAGTCTATAGTTTGATGCCCAAATGAGATGATCATTCCAAACATAAAATCTCTAGAATTTTGTTACGTATTGAATTCTACATAATATTTAAAATATTTCGCTGTTGAAACCCTAGATTTATTGTTTTAGAAAGGCCTGAGCATGAAAATATTTTGTTTCAAGATGACTGGGTTGTCAGCAACTTTAGTTTACTGTCTACTAAAAGCTCAAGGCTTACTTTTGTCTTTAGCGAGATTATGACAATTCTTCTTCCAATAATGCTCTTTCCACTTGCACTTCAAGCATTTTGTTTTTTGGCTTTTCAAGCATTTGACTTTGGCTCTTTTTTTCTTTCTAATAAGAAAAAAACGACAACGTTTTGTCTTATATTGCAAGATTTTTTCTTATTGGACAGGACACCATTAAATAATTGGACTATATTTGTAATATGGGAACAATTATGGGGTCATATTTCAATATTTTAGAGCATAATTTTGTAAAGTAATAATAATCATAATCATAAGTATAACAATCATACCATATTTAAATATTGATATTAAATTATTAATAGATACTGTATTTCTTTTTTGAGATTACACAACTCACACCCATATTACGTGTATTAGATTACTCAAATTCTAAATTTTCTTATTGGAGGAGAAGCATTTTACTAATTGAATATTATTAATTTATTGTATATGATGCTAATAAATATGGACCACTTGATCTTCGATCCCTTTTTCTAGGATAGATTTGTCCTATGTCCTTGGAAGAAAGAATTAGCACAAACGAGTCGGTAAGGTGCGGCATATATAAAATTATGAAATAAATTAATATTGTTAAAATAAAAAATAAAAAATTGAGAAAGTGAAAAGAGTTAGGAAATAATATAAAAATGGAGAGCCAGTGATAAAGTTTGTGGGATATAGGAGTAGAATAGTAAATAAAGAAAATAGGAGGATTGTCTTATTTGATGAATGGCCTTGGTTTGCATTTGGCTTTGCCTAACAGCCAAACATAACAAGTGGCAATGCGGAAACAAAGCATATATATTTATTTGATTTGAAGAAAGCTTTGGAGATAAAGAGAGAGAGAGAGACAGAAGGGGTGAGGGGAAATTCAGGAGAGAGAAACTCAGAAAAGTCTCTGCCAAAGAGCTTTTTGACTCTCTCTCTCTTTCTCTATTCCCATGGCCGACGAGCTCCTTCATGTGTCAATCCTTTCACATTTCGTTGTCTTGGTTGAGCACTCTTGCTTGTAACCACATTTCTAAGCGTCATATGCAGAATCCCTAGGATCAAAATTATCCAGGCGCGCTCTCTTTTCTTCCTATATTTCTTCATCTTTCATGGTTTCTGCCTTCCATTGATTGTTTTAATAATCAATTCATATCAATAAAGAGTCTCTCTTTTCTATTGTTTGGGATTTCTGTTTCATCAAATAATTAAAATTAGATGATCTTTTTTTTTTCCATTCTCGAAATTTTAGATTTTATTTTGTACGATTTTCTGAAATCTAAGAGAGTGAGAGCTTTCGGCTGATATGGCTTGTTATGTTGTGCAATTTTGGCAGGTGGTGTTAAGGAAGGGCAATCTTCCTCTGCACCATGGGAAACTGCTGTGTGACCCCTTCTAATCCCTCTGAAAAGAGGAAGAAGAAACATAAGAATAAGCCGAATCCATTTTCCGCAGATTATGGCGTAAGCCATGGATCTCGGGGAACAAACAAGCTCGTCGTGTTGAAGGATCCCGGAGGTCATAACATCAAGGAGAAATATGACCTCGGGCGTGAGCTCGGACGAGGTGAATTTGGGATTACCTATTTGTGTACCGATAAGGAGAGCGGGGAGAAATTCGCCTGCAAGTCAATATCAAAGAAGAAGCTGAGGACTGCAGTAGATATCGAGGACGTGAGGAGGGAGGTTGAGATCATGAAGCATATGCCCAAGCACCCAAATATTGTGAGCTTGAAAAATACTTATGAAGATGATAGCGCCGTACATATTGTGATGGAACTGTGCGAAGGTGGCGAACTGTTTGACAGGATTGTTGCCAGGGGACATTATACAGAGAGAGCAGCAGCGGTTGTCATGAAGACCATCGTCGAAGTTATTCAGGTTAGTTTGCAACCTAATGATCGTTTATTGATGATTGCTCAAGACTGGAGTTACTTATATCTTTATTATCATTTTCATCCGTGAAATTCATTTCTTCTGCTTTGGATTCTGTAATTCTTCTTCCTTCTGTTTTATAATGCCCAAAGGCCAAATGCTGAGTTATGACTATGACTTTATACGCATGCATTAATTGTGTGTTGTTAGTATTATATTTTCTCCAGCCACTGGTGTTGCTGTCTCTGGAGCATCACTTTATTTTATTTTCTCCCACACTTAATGATTTCCTATTTCTTCTACATTGTGTTTAGGCGTGCCACCAACATGGAGTCATGCATCGTGATCTCAAACCAGAAAATTTCCTTTTTGCAAATAAGAAAGAGACGTCTCCAGTAAAAGCAATTGACTTTGGGCTGTCAGTTTTCTTCAGACCTGGTATACACTCATATAAGTGTTTTCCTATACCAAGTTAATGGTTTCCATATAAACTTATTGTCTTTATGTATTGTCAGGTGAACGTTTCAACGAAATTGTTGGGAGCCCGTACTACATGGCTCCTGAAGTTCTAAAACGCAACTATGGTCCTGAAATTGACATTTGGAGTGCTGGAGTCATCCTTTATATTCTGCTTTGTGGTGTTCCTCCTTTCTGGGCAGGTTGGTTATAACTGCTCTAGTCTGATCATTTTCTATGTCTAGCGCTAAGTGAGAAAATGCTACTTGGGCATAGTTGGGAATGGTTTAATAGTTGTATAAAGGGTGCCTTCAGGATCTTGATATTGTACCACAGGGTGGGCAAGTTTAGTATAATACAATCTCATGAACTTTCAATTTCACTTTAATGGTGTCGGTGTCACATTTTCCTTACTGCTAACGTTGGCAATAATGTTAAAACCATCTACAGTTTCCTTACCGCTTTAGTTTCGGTTGGTCATGGCTCGTGTGTGCAATATCACGAATTTGTACATACAGAAGTCATTTGAAGTGGGTTTTTTTCCATCCTTTGCTTCCACATAGCTTACATGTAAACCATATAGGTTGACTGTGTTACTCTGCTGCTATAACCAAATTCGTGCATGAGTCATGATATGTCTCTATAGTTCCTATAATTTGATAATGTTCTTAGTCCTAGCCTTGAAATTGTACCATTAATTGCAAAAATGGATCTTTTAAACATAAATTAGATTTAGTTAAAAATTATTAGCTCCACCTGTTGGAGACATATTTGCCATCTTTGTTTCCTTCTACTTAATCTGATCACATGCATACGCTATGTGCAGAGACTGAGCAAGGAGTGGCTCAAGCAATTATTCGATCTGTTTTTGAATTTAAGCGAGATCCTTGGCCTAGAGTTTCAGATAGTGCCAAAGATCTTGTAAAGAAAATGCTTGATCCGGATCCTAGTCGACGTCTTACAGCTCAACAAGTCCTTGGTAATGCGAGCTTCAGGCACATACGTTCTTTCTCACTTGCTAACTTGTTCTTACAATAAATGAGATAACAGAACATGCAGTATAGTATTATAAAGTATATACCTCTAATGCAGAGCATCCTTGGCTGCAAAATGCAAAGAAGGCACCAAATGTCTCCCTGGGCGAGACTGTGAAATCAAGGCTGAAACAGTTCTCTGTGATGAATAAGCTCAAGAAAAGGGCTCTAAGGGTACTTTAATTTTTCCTAGCTTATTACTCCTCTTCCTCAAGCAAACAATGCCTAAGAAAAGATAAGGAAATTAGATGGGAAAGATTTCTAAGTTGGGAAACCTGGGGGCCGGGAGAGAAGGGTTGATTAAGAATTGGAAGTAAATGAAACATATTCTAGCACGTTTATGATGTCCTTGCCTTATTGCATATGCAGGTCGTGGCTGAGCACTTGTCCGTGGAAGAAGTGGCTGGAATTAAGGAAGCATTTGATACGATGGACTCAGGGAAAAGGGGCAAAATTAACCTTGAAGAATTCAGAATTGGTCTGCACAATCTTGGCCATCAGATCCCTGATGCTGATGTTCAGATTCTAATGGAAGCTGTAAGGATCATATGTTATGGAGTCTCCTCTCTTCTTTTATATATGGTGACATGATACGCTGCAAACCTTCACTGCCCCCATGATTGCATATCTCCACCTGCTATGATGTTTTATATCCCCTTCCTTCATTTCCTAAAAATTCTTCATCATTAATCAATTAGGAAAATCCTAATGCCACCCTTTTCTCTGTTTGACCACTGGTAACCTTCGCCTACATAGTCTTGCTGCCCTTGTACTATAGATGTGCAAGCAACTGCATAGAGATAGACTGAATGAGGATTTTCTGGAGCAGTCTCCCTTGCATGAATATGAATATATTGTGGTTCTAATCTGATTATCCACTTGGAGTTACTGCTGATGTTCAATTTTTATTTTCTAGGCTGACGTTGATGGAGATGGAACGTTGAATTATGGTGAGTTTGTTGCTGTTAGTGTGCATCTCAGAAAGGTGGCCAACGATGAGCACCTTCACAAAGCTTTTGCCTATTTTGATCGTAACGAGAGCGGATATATAGAGATTGAAGACCTCCGTGAATCTCTGTGTGATGACGGTGATGCCAACAACGAGGAGGTTGTCATTGCTATCATGCATGATGTGGATACAGATAAGGTCAGGTTCCTCTCCCCCTCTTTTCACTCTTGCTACCCCATAGATAAGAGGAGAGATGCTATAATTGGTATCTTCAGCAATATCTGTATGCCACTGCGTCTATGCTTTCTGGAAAATTTGTGGTTCCGTTTTTGTATCTTTATTGCCACTGAAGAAAAGGTATATTTGGCTGAACTAAGATTTAATGCTAAGATGGCAATGAAGAAGAAAGAAGCGTGAGATTCTGTTTGTAATTGTCTTCTTTCAAATAAGAAAGAAACTTAATTGTCGAACATTGTGGATACACAGGATGGGCGAATAAGTTATGAAGAATTTGCAACAATGATGAAGGCTGGTACAGATTGGAGAAAGGCATCCAGACAATATTCTCGTGAGAGGTTCAACAGTCTAAGCCTGAAGTTGATGAGGGAAGGGTCTTTACGGTTAGCTAACGAGGGTAGATAAACTACTAAAAGGCTTTGTAAGTGTAAAAGGTGCTTAAAAGAGACAATTCCCCCCACCCCCCACCCCACCAGTTTTTTTGGTCGAGTGTTATACTGTCCTTTCCTTCTTCACCAATTTTCCTTAGCATCAGGATGAGGCACGCAATGTTTCCTTCTTTTGTAGACTGATTTTTCTGTAAATAAGCTCTTTTTTTGGTGTTTTTACTATTGAAATGCAACCCCCCTCCCTCCTCCGCTCTCACAATTAAATACATACTCCTTCTGTATTTTTAAGTGTCTCATGACATCATTTTACACATATCAAGGAAAGTTACATTTTTACTTCTACTCCTAATTATTGCATAGAAAATTAAAAAGGTGAAGAGTTTATAATAATTATGAGGATAATATTGGAAAGTTTACTCTATCTTTGCATCGATATTCGAAATATGACACCTATACATACAATAGAAAAGGTAAAATAGGACACTTATAAAAATAGGGAGGGAGTAATTTATATAGTATTTTGGCCGGAACTTGGTCACGAACTTTGAGACCGAGTCTTGCAGACATTTTGGCTCTTTGTTGACAATTTTTTAAGGGAAAGAATTGATATTGTTTGATTAAAAGTAACCAATGAAATTTAGATTTGCAAGTTGAGCGGGACATGCTCTTAGGCTTTTGTGGCTCCTTTTGTCAAAAAGATAATGTGAATCGCATAGTTAATTTATGGGCTTTAATTTGTGAAGATGATCACTTTGCCAAAGAAATGTCATGCGTAAAATCTGTTGCAATTCATTGGTTTCCTCAGTTTGTTGGCTTGCCAATTGTCTTCAGAACTGCGAAGATAATGAAACGCAGGATCACAACTTTAAATTGTTGCAGATGTTGTTAGATCAAAACTATGAAGAGCAGCAAATTTCTAAATCCACGTAGTACAATGGACAATTTGTCATGTGCAGCTATAGTGTATGTATTGAATATTTTAGATTAGAAGATGCTAAAGCTTCATCAAAAAAGTATGTTAGAGGGACCAGTTCAGCTGGAATTACATTGTGTTGTAGCTCCCCACATGCTGTGAAACAAAAATGCCCAAAAATGAATCAAATTCCAGAACAATAAAACAGTGCATAGTTAGTCTTCAGGCATATTTAAGATGCACATGATCCAAAGAATGATATAGTATAAACTGCAATTTACTGTTCGAATAACATATATGTATGTGATTGATAGATATTTCACTCCAGTTGGGCTCGACTATATATACCAAAAATCCTTGCACGTGATGATCAAACAAAACTCAAAATCTCATCAAGAGAGCTGCACAAGTTGAATTGACCCCAAGCCGTCACATACTACTCATGTTGAAGCATCCCCAAATGTCATTAGCTGTCGAAGAGCCGTTCTGGTTTGAAGCTGCAACAGGAAAAGAAGTAAATGACTTAGCTATCAGAAGAATTTGAGTATTACTTCACCAGGATAGTTTATTTATTAGTCACCTTAACATCCAAACAGGAGTCATTCACCATATTCTTTAACTGAGATACTATTCCCGCATTCCAGAATTCCGTAACCCTGCCACACGCACCCTGACTGCTTGGAAGAGTAAGATTCACAACAGCCCAAACAGCAGCTGTACGTAATTGGCTGTTACTACTCTGCAAGAATCGGATCAATATTGAATCCGTATTATTGCCTTCCTGACCAAAAAGTTCACTTATTACTGCTTCCTTGTGGTGCTCATTCCCAGAAGCCACATTGCTGAGGACGTACATACCCTACACGGGAATTGAAAATATCTGATTCACGATTTATGTAGTACGAAACGCAGGGTTAAACAACAGAAATGAACATATGACTCAGTCAACTGAAACATCAAACATGCAGCTATTTGGCAGCAGAATGAGTTAGTAAGTGCAGACTCAATAGAGCAGCTGTTTCAAAAAATCTTGAGATTCATGTAGAGGAAAGATGTTTGATGGAGATATCAATAGATATAGGTTGTTTTATTTAACTATGTAATTTACTTCCTTTCCAAGAAATTAGTATTTTTAGGGGCTTGATCCTTTTGCTGTTAAGACTTATAAATATGAGTTATCTTTATGTATTTTGGTGAGTTGGATTTTTTATTAATGAAAAGTTAGGGTTTATTTCCCCTTTATCTTGTGCTCTTCCAGTATTCATACAGAATTAACGGATATTCACTCTTATCTGCGTATTCTGGCATAATTTATTATTAACTTAGTTCGTGTTTTTATTGTTTCTATAATCTTCACGTCATTCGCAGCATCAATGTTGGAAGAAGCTTCTTGAACAGGACATGCAAATATGCCGAGTGACTATGAGGTTATGACCATACCTAACATGCTTGTACAGAGATTTGATACGCTCTATAACTTAAAGTGAATGTCAATGACTCAACACTAACAGTGAAATCGTGGTCTCCAGGATGCCTAAACTTTACGGTACAAATCCATTCTCAGTCATCCCTCTCTAGCTATGACTTCTCTGTTAAGATGATTAAAAAGTTCCGAACCAAAACAAGTTCACATACACAATGGACATAGAACAAATGACGAATCATCAACCACATGCACAGTTCTAAGGGCTTTTCCCATTACTACACCAGATTTATGTGTTTATTGCATCTCCAATAATGCACCAATTTTATACTTTGTTATCAAATACCTAATAACTATTTTCCCATTATTTACAATTTTTACTCATTTAAACTTAATAAAAAATATATTATAAAAGTAATTATTAACAGAGATAATAAGATACTATATCGTTATAAAAGAAATAACTATAAGACAATTTGTAAAATAATAGTGAGTGTCTCATAAAATACTAGGAATTCAGAATATGTACATTGTCCTTCCTGGTAACACCACTTTTTGACACCAAATATCATGAAAACAGTGCTCTAACTCCTAATACAAGGCGGACATAATAATATTATTCCTTCAGGTTGCTTTAACATTCTATTCCCCGCTGCTAAGGCACCCACTACTAAAGCTATTGTAAATGACTTTCTTTAGTAACCTAACCTAATCAAGTTTGAAAAAGTTAATAATTTTATTCAAAAATATATATTGAAACCCAACCTGATCCCATATTTATTTATATTTCTACTCATTAATATCTTAATATTAATTTATTTAACATAAAGGTAATTATGTATTTACTAAAAACTACAAGTGCATGTTTGATGAAAGAATTGATAAAGTAATTTTCTGGGATATCTTTTAGTGTAAAACATGGTGTGAACCATTAAAGACCATTTGGTTCTAAATGATCGAACATGCTCTTCCATTACTCTTTGATTACATTATCCATATGATTTTTAATTTTTAATTAGGCAGCTAAAAGGTTCATGAGGTTCTGGAATTCAGATAAACAGGGGAGGACATCCTTACTTGAACCAGAACTTCATCTTTCACATTGTTCCGCAATTGCCTTCCTATAGAATGCAGGAGAAGAGCATCCTCCCCAAACACATAATCGATTGAGTTCGCAGTGCCATCTACGAGATTGCGAACAAGCGCCAAAACTTGCTCTTGGACAGAAGCCTCAGGGTCTTCCATTAGCAACAAATAATGGATCGTCAAATGGCATATCAAACACAATATAGGTTCATAATATGTAATTTTGAGTGACAATTTACCACTAATAAGGCTTGTTAATGTGGATATTGATAATTCCAGCAAAATCTCTTCTTTACATTGGTTGTTCCCAAGAAAGGTGAGATTCTTTAAGGCCCATACAGCATTAAATCTAATAGTGGATTCAACAGACTTTGAAAGCATAACCAGCTGTCTCACACCACCACACTGCATGAACACTGATTTATCTCCATTGAAATCAACCACCACATTGCTTACAGCTCCGAGGGAAGCAACCTGAAAAAACCTCCGTTAAAGTTGGTTTGAGAACACATAAACACATGGTAGAGCTTGTACAATCAAGTTGTGTGCATCACATAAATCAGAAGAACTTTTAATACTAACAGAGCAGGTGTTTAGCGGAAATACTGATCTCAGCACCCATACATTCTCCAGAAAGTGATTGTCTATTCCACCTGATGATATCAGGTGAGATATAGAATATGGTACTCCCTCCGTCCCACGAGAGTTGGCTCGTAATCTATTTCGGGTGTCCCACTGGAGTTGGCCCGTTTCCTTTCTGGGACACCTTTATTACTCACACAACTTTAAATAATACTATATATTCCTATCACCACTTTACATCACTTCACACTATTTTCAACTCTCCTAAAACCCTGTGCCCAAAAGAAAGGAATCACATATTGTTATGTCAGGCCCTTAAGTTTGTTGACAAGTCGCATATATTTATGCTCTAAAATTTGCAGCAGACACATTGCATAGTAGAGGAGTACAATGCAGGATTTGCTTCCACAGAATGCATAATTCAGTGTTGCTTCACTTCTTTTCCACAATAGTCAATCAAGAATAAATCTAATAACACATTTATGACTAACCAGTAACCACCGTTATAATATACTTCTGAAAAGCAATACACTGATACTAGAATCTAACCTACTCAAAATAGTACATGAAAGAAAAATATAAAAAGAAATAGCTTATCCAGAGATTGTTTATAATGAAAAGACAAAGGAAAGAACAAAACCATCTGCCTTTGACCCTCGAATAGAATCTAGACATCTCTTTCATGCCATAATTAATATTCTCAATTACATAAAATATAATCATTGAAGTTCTAAAGATATTAATATGCACGGTAAGGTGAATGAACTTATGCTGCAAAACATTTTCATATGCTTTTCTGTTTTTTAAGTGATGTGGAGTTAAATCTTATTCGCAAACTAGCTATGTTCTTTTTTTCCTCGTCCTCATGAAAACTTGCATATATACCATAACTTAAAAACCGGAGATACTTTATGTTAATCATGCAAAACTATTCAATCAACAGACCAAAAGAAATATATACAATGGCGTGCAACCAATTATACCAATAAAGAACCAGAACAAAACTACAAACAACAGTTTATTTAACAGTCTACATATAGGCAATGAAGAACTCTCAAGTACCATAGACCATAGTAGCCAATAATAGGTTTAGGGAAGATATTTATTTCTATTGCAACACAAAAAGTTCGATCTTGCAGTGATAAAGATACCTGAGCACACTTTCTGTACACACCTTACTACGAGAAACCCCCAATAACTTATTTTAAATTATGTTCAAGAGATTAGTTCTCACTAGTATTTTAAAGTTGGCATTTATGGCGAAGATATTCTCAAGAAAGTGGTGTTCTAATAGGCTCTCAAGGAGCTTAGGCCTCATCAACCAGCCACGTGGCACACCCTGCCTATGTGTTATGCTGCGACCACCACCACCAACCCCCAAGCCCACCCCGGGTCAACTTTTAGGACATGAGAGTACTTCATATTCTCTTCAGGGTATAAAAAATCCTCTATTCTGGGTAAAAATGCCTCTTTTTATTTACCACTATTCATCTTGCTTTTACCAATCCTTATCTGATGGAAGTAGTTAGTCCATTATGATAATATCAAACTCATGGACTTGTATGTCCGTGAATACTAACATTAAAGACTTATTTGTACTTCATACTCGAAGGATTTCATTTGATCTAAGAATTAGGGATGTCAATCCAACCTGAAGCCCATGATTTGGCCCATATGGACACCCCATGGTTAGGGCCAATAGCCAAAATGAATTTGGGCTTTTGGGGCAAGCAGGTCAGTTAGGTTTCGGACATCGGAGTGGCTTGTTGGACACTTGGACTGGATTGACAACTTCAATATTCCAGTTCATCACCTTCTCCAAAAAAAATCCAATTTATAAATGATCAATGCCATTGGAAAGCCAACTCCACTACTTTCCAATAATCCATTCTCAGATTCCAAATATTCTAACTGTTATGAATGTTCAGAGTTACTCTCACAATTGAGGGTCATATTTAAGGATGTTGATTTTCATTTGGTGGAGGAGTTACACATTTTCTTTAAGTTAAATTGTTGTAACCCACAATTGCTTCATATTTTTTCAGGATGACCTTTTGCTTTGCTACAAAGTCCACAAAATTGGCACATTTGATTCTATGCTACCGCAATATCCAACAATAAAGCTCATCAAGTTTCTTTCAACCAGACCTAAGCCAATCCAATATATTGTACTCTCTCCGTCCCATAGAAGTTGGCTCAGTTTCCATTTCGGGGGTGTCCCATAGAAGTTGGCTCGTTTCTTTTTCGGGGATGTCCTTTATTACTCACATTTTTAAATAATATATATTCCTATCACCACTTTATACTACTTTTCAACTCTCCTAAAATTCCATGCCCAAAAGAAGTGAGCCAACTTCTATGGAACGGAAGGAGTACATCTTAACAAAATTCCAATCTTCTTAAAGGATGTAATACAACCCATACAAGGAATATGAACTCAGAGAAGAACAAAATATACCTGCTCAGAAGTAAAGGAGCTACCCAATAGTTGAACTAAAGGAACCACAATCTCTTCATTCATAAAGGTACCTGCACTCAAACTCTGAATAGTGATTTGTTAGAAAATTCCAACATGAAGGAAACTCAGGAAAAATAATTGATCTGTTCACATGGCAAACCTTGACAGAGCGAGAAACATTCTTCAAGAAAATGCAAGCTGCAATACGCACTTCAACACTATCATGAACCAATGCTTCTATAACAGAAGCTAAGACCTGCATGAAAGAGTAGCCGTATATTAACTATTAAAGTTTTGAACCACAATTGACAAAAAAATTGAGAATCAACAGGATTGAGAAATATTGGAAAGTAAGCTAGCCAGTAAATAAACTATTAAATAGAACATAAGGAAAATATATCCTCCCCCCAGCCCACCCGCCACCAACTAGCTTCTCTTTGCAAGAACCCCTATATTTCCAAAGCTTGCCACCTCCCTCTTCTACAAGCTTTGGAACTTGATGGAAAAGATAAAAGTGCATGCTTGATCATGCACGGTTTAGCAAACAGCATAACGACTGCAGAAAAGGAGCCAAAAAGTGTTCGATGTGAAGACTCATGATTCATGAAGAGCTCATAAAGGAGTGAAAAAAGTATAGAAAGTAGGACCAAAATACAAAATGAATCAGAACTAACAAATTTAGCAGTAAATCAAAGGAGCTGATGAATTGGCACATAATGGGCAGAGAAACAAATTTCATCTCCTTGGTTTGGTTAAGTGTAATTCTCAGCTCAAATCTTCAACCTTCTACAGGATACTCTGTTTTGCTACAAAAGGTTATAAAAGGGCCTTGGACTAAGATCAATTCGGAAAGTCAAAAGCATGTTTGTTATCTTTAAATACCTCAGCACTTGGTTACTTTTACAGTTTTGGTCTGTGCTGTGTTTTCCCATTTCAACTATTATCGAACTTCTTGGATATACCAAGAACTGTGGTGCAGAAATATATCAAGTAAAGATACATCACCATCTTTAACAGAACAACTGAACAACAAAATTGACTTAGTTAAGGATGTTAGTGATAATCAATGTCAAGAAACAGTAGCTAAATTATCAGCCCAAAATATTACTCAATTTCTTAATTAACCCAATAATATTGCCGCAGTTTCTTGGAGTCATCCATGGTTAAATTCAAACACACATCTGCTAACATACAGATCAAATGGTCAACAGATAGCAGGAACTATCCAGAAGAGAAAAATGATGGTTCCAATGTAACCACTAACCTTTAATTTAAGGACTCTTTCTCTGCAGCATTCCAACTTTGAGCAAAGATCGGACAGCGCTAGAAATGTCCCTTCGAAACGTTTGGACCTGAATGAACCTTTATTTAAGTTTTCACATAGCTTCTCAACAACATTTGCATTAAATGCTAGTTGATGCAGATCTTCTTTTTCAGAAATCAAATTGGACATCACAAAAGGAGCTTCATCACCAACTTGTCCAGGATCATCAAGAAGCTCAAGTAATATCAGAACCAATTTATTTTTAATTCCTGGGTCTTGAAGACTAGACACTGAAGCATTTCTTATATTGATCAAGCACATACATGCTAATAATCTCGTCCGGGGGCACTTATCCTTCATCAGTTCAATCACAATACTTAATTCCCTTCCATTTTCAGGCACTATGAACCTTGAAGCAACATCTGGATTATTCTTGATCACGGCAGCTAGGGATTCCAAGCTAGCATCCCGCTGAATTAGAGAACCTCCAAGAAGACCAACAAGCCTTTTTATAACTCCAGCTTCACTCAATATCTGCTGCTCGACAGTGGTTTGGCATGAGTGCGTGATGATGCTTGCACCAAGACCAGTAACATTCTCGTTCTCCCTGTTCAGTAGTGAAAGGAGGAATTCCATATTTTTCTCTTGAAGAAAATCATAATTTGGAGCCACTTTTGACTGATAAATCATTTTAAGAGCACGGGCACTAGCATCAACAACCTGCAGCAGCTCCAAGTTTATTAATATTCAGTAAAGATTGCATGTTGGTCGAAGATACATCACAATTTTTTAGACTCTAAGGAGCTGGCGACATTATACATTGACTCATCCTATAGTATGATTGATTGGAAAGAAGTATATATTGCATTCAATATCATACTGGAAGAACCAATGTGATAGCTAAAGAAACCTTTTATTGGTTCAACACGCATGTTATTGTAACTCGTGTTATTGTAACTCCAGCTACCCATTGTCAAATTAAGCTGGATTCCAGTAATGATAAATGATTAAAAGTTTAAGGGCGTACATATGATATGTTAGCAAAGTGAAAGTCTAAGCCAATAAAACATGTACACCTCTTCACTAACTAAACTAGTAACTAGAATAAGACTAGTTATACGATGTGGCAAACATTAGTCATATCTTATGCAGAAAAAAATTCATTGCAAGGAAAAAAAGGTCACAAATACCTTGAGCCATCTTTTTATCCTATTCTTACAAAGATAAGGCTCAACTTTTGATTTCCTAAAGCTTTGCTCCGTGGCTTAAAAATAACCCATCTGAAAGCATGCCTTAGCTCCTAATTGATAAATTTTGTAAACTTCAGCATCTATCATACACCATTCTGAGAGCGATTAACCCAATAATTAACTGAATTTCAAAATTTAGGCCACTAAAAGTTGATCAATTCCAGAAGAATCAAGTAAGGAAGTATACTTTCTGATTTGGATGGGAAATGAGAGTGAACAAAATGGGAAAAGCCCCGGCATCAAGCACGGCCTTAACTCCAGCATCCAATCCGCATGCAAAGCTCCCGATAGCCGCTGCAGACTGGATCAAAAACGACTCATGAAAGTCACAGGCGTCCCCTCCGGTGGCCGAGGCGGCGGCAGAGGAGGCGAGAATAGCGGCAATAGAAGGCACGGCGCCGAGCTTCAAGAAGGCCAGCTTTTTTGTACGATTTCCTATTATCTGGTTCTTCAAGTCCCTCAGCGCTTTGAGCTTAGCCTCGTATGGTGCCTGTGCTGAGCTCAGCCGTCCGATCAAGTCCTCCGGGCGGCTGGAATGACTCGGAGCCACGGAGGCTGGCATCGCCGCGGATGGAAATTCGCCGCGGGGATGGAAGTTTGAAATCTGACGCCGCCGGAGGAATGCGACCTAGTCAGAGCGGCGGCGGTGGCGGAGAAGGTGCGGTGATTGTGTTGTGTTTGGGCAGAGAAGAGATGATTGATTGCTCTCTTTTGGTTCGTTTTTATACAGTGCGTGTTTTTTCTATTTCGGTTTTTGCTTGGTATTTGAAATTGAGTGGAAGACTGAAAATTAGTAACGATTTCTTTTATTCTCTCACTTTTTATTTTGGCCTTTTCTCTTCTTTTTTATTTCTCTGTTTTTTGTTTTGTTTTGGGGGTATTTATGGATTTGGGAGGAACTTAATTATGTGTAGGATTGAAAAAATTATTCTATAATTAAATGTGAAGTCAAATTGAAAATTTAATTTAAAATCAATTTTAAATTAATTTTGATTTGAGTGATAATTTTGTGATTTTGTCAAAATTAATGGTCTATTATACTAAGTTAATTTATATAAAAAAATAATGTTTCCATTTTTTAAGGATAGTGGGAAATTTTAAACACTAATTTTAAGAAAAAAAAGGTCAAAAAAGCTCATTTTATTATTTTTTTTGAAAATTTATGATACTCAAAATATTTATGTTTTAATAATAAAAATATATGCAATATGCATCTTAAATTAAAAATCCCAACACGAACTTTAATTTTATATAAATTATATAAAATTTAGATTTAAAATGAACAAGTTGTGGCAATTTAAAC
>JAYJMF010000091.1:1209891-1231951 GCA_036873715.1 Salvia sclarea
CTCCTTGCGAATAAACCTCCTAAACTCGATGGAGAAGGGACCACGGTAAGGGGCATTTTGATAATCGACGACGGCGCCGACATCACCAACAATGTCTCCCTCTAGAGCCTCCGCCCTCTCGCCCAGATCTGGATTCTCTGCCCTCTCGCCCAGATCTGGAATCTCCATTCTCTCGCCCAGATCTGGATTCTCCGCCACCTCGCCCACGAGGTCGAGATTTGGAGTCTCCGGCACCACTGTGTTGAACGAAAGACTCTCCTGCTCCAACCATAAGAGCTCTGCAGAATAGTCATAGTGGGGATCGAAATTGGTTGTCTCACATATGGGAGTGGGGAGATCAGACTCGGATGAGAAGGAGAAAGGAGAATTTTTTTCTGCCATGGAAGGGGAGGTCGCGACAGGTGAGAGGGATGGAGGCGATTGAGGCGAGAGAGGTGGAGATGATTGAGGCGAGAGGGATGGAGACCGATTAGGGTTCTTGGTGAGAGGGATGGAGGCCATGGAGGCAAGAGGGAGAGACCGATTAGGGTTCTTGGTGAGAGGGATGGGGGCGATGGAGACGATGGAGGTGAGATGATCTGATGGGGTGAGATAGATTAGGGGTTTAATTGTTTTGTTGGGTGATTTAATTTAATGGGGAGGGTTAGTTAAAATAATTGTGTTTGTTTAGGTTTAATTATATGGTTAATTAGGAAAATCAAGTTGGTAAGCTATGTAATTTTCATAATTATAGAGGGTATAAAAGTAATTTCATATGTGGGATTGTTGCCAAAAATAGAAATGCATACTCTTGAGGGACGGCCCAAAATGGAATAAAATGCATACTCTTAAGGGACGGAGGGAGTAATATATATTATATCCATATTTTATAACTTATTGATTAAAATTATTTATTTTATTACGTTATGGAGTATCTAAAAACTATAAAATTAATATGTATATTATCATATTTTTATTTTGGAATTAATATTTCGGTTTTATGGAGAAATCGAACCGAAATATTTGGTTATGTTTAAGTTCGATTTTGATATTATTCAGTCCGGTTTTGATTAATTGTTATAAAAAATTCGGTATCTCGATTTTGATAATTCAGTAACCGACCAATGTTCACCTCTAAGGACAACTATCCATACGGTCCCACACACAGGCGAGACATTATACGCCGCACGCACGCAGATGGAACAACTATTCAAAATTTCGAATATAGGAATCTCTCTTCCGAATCTTAAGTGGCTGGTAGAACCGTAGAAGAGTTGCACATTGATTTTTGAATATTTATCTAAAATTTACTACCTAAATCCACATATATAGTAATTTTATTTCTTTCGAAAATTGACTAATCTAGAAGAAGACAACTGAGAGAGTCAGTCAACTAAAATCGTATAGCTGGATGGGCACAAATCAATGTCAAAAAATCCCCAATCCCTCTATATCTCCGAGCCTCTCTCTCAAGCGTGCTATCGATGCTAGGGAAGTATGGCTTCCTACCTTGAACGTGAGATCAATGCCTTCCTTTGGCTATCACTGATAGGTGTAACCTCCTTTTTGCTCGGAAAATTAGCCAATATTTTCCAGTTATGGCGCAAGGCCCAGCTCATACCCGGCCCACCTTGCCCTTCCTTCTATGGCCACGGCCGCCTCATCTCCAGCTCCAATCTCACCGGTCTGTCACTTCATCGTTCATCCGTTCTTATTGTTATTATTAATTTCTCTTTTTTCGGTGATTTTGCAGTATGCGCTGTGGCTTTTTCGTTCTGATAGTATAGATGTGAACTAATTAAAAACTGTAAACATAAGTATGCAATTTCTGGTTCTGAAAGTATACATGTGAAGTAAATTATTGGCTAGTAAAAAGAAAAGAACACTGTAATTCTGGAGAGTTTTGATTGATACTTTCCCATTCATAAGTAGGAACCTTCAAGTTCTTGTGCTTGTATATCCTTAGCAGATCAATCTATTAATCTAACTTCATGTGCTATACTTGTTAGATCTGGGTTTTGAGTAGTTATTTCCTTGCGGTTGGGAAGTGGAAACTGGAAATTTGAGTTTAGAGTTGCAGATGAAAATATCTGTGGTACTGCTGCATGAAATGTTGTGCCTTTTATAACCTTGGATTTCTTACGGATGGAATTGAGTTTTAGCAAGAGATAGGACTTAAGTTATTGCAGTAAATATTATAATCTCTATTCGAGGTGTAACTGTGTCATAATTTGCACAACCCCTCTTTGATTCTGTGATCGAAACATTTGTGGGGCGGTTTTACTGTTTGGATGTGTATTGGACTGTTTCTTGGTTTTCATTGTATTTGTGTAAGTTTTTTAGAGATGTCACATATAAAGATCTCGTTTTTACGATGGAATACATTTTTGCTTCTGATTCAGATGTTCTTTCTAAGATGCATAAGAAATATGGAGGTGTTGTGAAACTTTGGCTAGGTCCTACACAACTTTTGGTCTCAATAGAGGAAATGGATCTTATAAGAGAGGTACTTTTGAAGGCTGAGGATAAGTTGCCTTTGACAGGGAGGGCTTTTCGTCTAGCATTTGGAAAATCTAGCCTTTTTATCTCCTCATTTCACAAGGTTTGCTATCTCGATATGTGCCTATTTTTCCTCAAACGCCCCCTCCCCTAACCCTCTTATTGTTTTTTAATCCAACTCTCTTTTTTATCTTGGGTTATGTTTATTTATTGCAAAGATGAAAAATTAACAAGCTTGACTTATGTGAGATAACATGGAACCCAATTTTACATGCCTGATTTGATTGAAAATATCAGCTAGTTAGTTTGTTAAAAAGTTGCTTAGTAGAGTAATCTGATCTTTGATAAGTGGAAGATCATCGTTGAGAAATCCAGGTTCTTTCTTGTGAAAGACCTTACATCATGATTCATGAACATCAAGTGGACCTTAACAAGTGATACATTCTCCCTGCAAAAAATAAAAAAATAAAAAATTAAGCATTCTGGTATTGATGGAGGGGGAAGGAGGAGGCTGGGGGCAAGAGAGACTTGACTTAGGTTCCGTCAGCAGCCTTTTCTGTTACACGCTGCTTCTCAAATGTAATATATCGCGCCAACCAAAATGGAGGACTTCCCTTACATACAATCTTTGGATGCTGGAAGATACTACTGCTTTCTCATTTTGAGACATCATTGAAAGTTCCCAGTGAAGAGTTGTTATGAACGCCTTATCACAGTTGCCTATCTAGTTATTTCCTAGGTCCGTATATGATTTACTTAATCCAGTCAAACTTGCCTCTGAAACAATCATATATTATCTTCTACCTGTATGAACTTTTTCCAAGAGCACTTAGGATTTGTACATGCCAACTCGGTGATCTGTTTAAATTCAGACAAAAACCAGTTGCCTCATAATATACTGCAATGATTTCACAGTTGGTTTATGATTTATCTTGTTCTTGAATGCTGTAGACATCTTTTAGACATGCTGGCAATTATTAAGCTTGACAGCATGTAAGATAGGTACATTGATCATTAATGGTCACGTGCATCAAGGTGAAGATTACTATTTTCAATAAAACGACGCTTGTTAGTAAAAAAAAGGCATTTTATAGCTTGTGACTTGCCTTAGTAAAAATTCCTGCACTAGATGACCTTACATGCTTCAATTTTGGACCTGTACCTTTTCCAAGAGGTTTCAATGAATACTGTATCTTCCTTTGGAGTTACTCATGCAAGAAGAGGAAATGTGCTGCGTTCTGTTTTTGTGACTTGGATGTGTCCCAAGTAGCAACAAGCAGTCTTACCTTATTCATTATTCTGTGAATTAATTTTGAGATGATGTACGTGTTAGTACAAGTGAGTTTTTTATGTCTTACAATTTTCATCCTTCAATAATCTGTTCCCCTGTAATAATATTTAGTCTAGAAGCTTACTTGACAAATGTTTTTCACGGTGAAAACAACAGTCTGCACTTATAACTCTCAACCTATGTTGAAATTTTAACCTGTCACCCCTTCTTTTGCTGTAGGTTGAACATCAGCGAAAATCGTTAGAATTGAAACTTGGAGGTGCATTGCTTGAAAGAGCTAGTTCAATTCCTGAACAGATATTGGTTCAAGTCATAGAAAATGCTCAAAGTGCAAGGCCCAATGGACCTGTGGACTCTGAAACACTTTCTCTTAATCTAGCTTATACCATCCTCGGAGCTACAATATTTGGAGATGAGTTTTTGGCTTGGCCTAAGGCTACTGTCTTTAAGGAGCTACTATTGAACATAGCTAAAGATGCATGCTTTTGGGCATCTTATGGTATCACTCCCTTTTGGAAAAGGGGGTTTTGGAAATATCAGGATTCTTGTGCTAAGTTGAAGTGCTTAACGCAGGAGCTTATAACTGAATGCAGAAAAAACTGCAAGTCAGGACTCTTATGGGAGTTTGATGCCCATGATCACATGGAACATGAGCCATGTGGGGAAATAATAAGTCTGATGTTCCATGGGTCTCTGACTATGGCTGCTCTTATTGCTAACATCTTGACAAGGCTTGTGACACATGCAGACATACAGGATAAGGTACTTCATTGTCCATTAACATATTGATATCAGTTTACAAATAAAATCCATTACGACTGGCATGATATCCTAAAATGTTTGTATGTACTAGTATTTTCTCTTATGCAGTTGTTTTCTACGTACTAGCATATTTCTCTTATGCAGTTGTTTTCTTATGAAGGTCTTACATGTTCATTTAAATACAGAATAATAACTCATGATTTCAATTTACAAGTTCAATTTGTTCTGTGGCATTGTAGATTCTTCTTTCTACAAGTCTGTACTATTAGCTGTTTTTGTACCTCTTATTTGTTGAAAATTTGAAATTACAATTTCTTTTCTTCCATGATGATTAAATTCCCATGTTATTTCTTCCATGTTCGTGACAATGCCTTTAATTGATGATGTATTTTTTGTAGATCCACTCGGAGATAGTTATGGGCCAAAAAACAGGGAGAAGACTAGATGGCCAGAATTTGGATATGACACCCATTCTCTTGGCAGTTGTATATGAAGCAGCCCGTCTACTTCCAGCTGGACCACTGTTGCAAAGATGTTCTCTCCGACACGGTAATTATTCCTCCCTTGTCTTCATTTGCAGTGTTAAAATTTGTCTGTATGTTACTTGGAACTCTCAAATAAGAAAGAAATATATTCTTTCCATGTTGTTACACCTATTTATTCAGTACTTGATCTTTCTGGGTGACTGGACTATGATGTATTCTTGAGTCTTGCTTAAGTAGCAGCCAAGGATATCTATGCTATTGTGTAACAGCTCTCTGCCTCCTTAGAAGTGTATAATTATACTCTACAGAATGTTATTCTCTTGTAGAAATTTGTTTCTGTAATATTTCTCCTTCACATATAGTGGCTAAATTTTTATTTGTTTTGGTGCTTTTTGAAGATTTGAAACTCAAAGATGGTACAGTGATACCTGCTGGTGCTATTATTGTTATACCCGTTCAGCTGGTTCAGATGGATAGTTCAAACTGGGGCAGTGATGCTCTGAAATTCAATCCATGCCGGTTTCTGTCAAGTACTGATGGCAGATGTCTCATTGACCACAAAGATACTTTGACAGGTAATATAAATATGTTGATTGTTGGATCCTTCTCAATGAGTGACATTTAATACAACTGCCACTCCAATTTTAGACAGCTCTTTTGGCAAGAGGATGATATGCAAAATAGGCTTGGAAGAAGTTGATAACGCTCATTGCTTCTGGGTCACTTGAATGCAGTTTTATATTGAGCATGATAGTGATAAAATTTGTGTTGTCTTAATGGAGATGGTAGACTTAGTCTTAAATAAGCAGTCGAGAGAATCAGCCTTTAACCATCAAGCTTGATAACTGACTCATAAGTCTAGCCTCTTATATCCCTCCAGAACAGAACATTGCACCTTATTTCTGGTTGTATCACATAGTATATAATTTCCATTCTACTTGTAATCCGAATTTTATTTGCTAAATTTTTACATTGTTTTGATGTATTCTGTGTTGCTGCTGGAATGTGTTTGATGCAGGACATACTTCATCTGTGATGAAAGAACCAAATGAATACGAAGCATTTCTTCCTTTTGGATCCGGCACACGTGCATGTATTGGACAAAAGCTAGTCATCGTTGGGATTTCATCATTGTTTGCTAAATTAATTGAACATTATGAGGTTTGAAACATGTGATTCAGATCTGATGCTTCTTATCCGATACTTAAAAAGTGTCCTAACATTTGATCTCTTACTAATTTTGTTCACCGCAGTTAAGGCCCCAGGCAGGATCTGAAAGCAACCCAAAACCAAAGATGAATAACTGCATTCTCCAGCTTCTTCCAAGTCCGCAGATATTTCTTGTTAAAAGGAGCGAGTGAAGAAGCTGTTTTTCTCGTAGGCAAGTAAATAATATGGGCTCATGTGTATGTGTTTCTTACCTTGGTAAGTTTTTGATGTGGCTCTGGCGCCGTCATCCAATTCCATGCTGTATTGTTGTAATTAGTTTTTGAAGCGCTGGACCATCTTAGTCTTTGTTTTCTGAGTCAGTCACATTGTTTTTTTTTTCTCTCGCTTGACGAGAGTTATAATGCTGTAAATATGCAGACGATAATTATGGTTTTTAATGAAATACTCATCCATACCATAGTCATTGAGGCGTGCTTCTTAAAAGTAACTTATTCTCCCTTTTCATTCCGTTTCAGAGAATTATTGAAATGTTCTCTACTCATGTCAGTGACTTCAATAGTAGCCCCACTTTTTTGTTGTTGTTGGCCAACATTGAATTGATAAAACTTGAAGACTCATGATTTGGTTAGTAAGTCTGCATTCCCCATGAATTACACTCTTATGTTTGTTTAGAAAACTGATGCAATTGACAATTGTGTAATGTGAATGACTGAGTGATATTATATTAGGGGTATTTTAGTAATTGGGTACATCTAACATGTTTATAGATGTGAGTATTAGTTAGGGTTAGTATTCAAATATACGCTAAACTTTCATGCGTATATTATTGTTTCAAAATAAGGCTTCAATGATTGTACCACTTGTAATTCTTAAAAAAAAAAAAAAAAAAAAAACAGAAGGCTTCAATGATATCGTGACTTGGGGACCCGGAGTCTTTGGTTTGTGCTATGGCCAAGGGTGTTAGATTTTATTGTTTTTTCTCTTAATTAACAAGATCATGACACTATTTCAAAATATAGTGTCATCTTAGAATACACGACATTCCTAAAAAATAAGAAATTTTAAGTTCTCAAAAATTTGGTGAACTAGTAGAGACAGTAAAAATTGGTGGAGAGAGAGAGAGAGGTGTTAAAGTTTAGAGTGCTTGGATTGAGAAAATGAGATATGGTTATGGTTGTGGGCTCTGTAGATTATGATGAGAAATACGTGGATACTTCTTCTTCACCGACACACTTATCAACCAACTATAATACTATTATAAGTTGTTCCTCTTCTTCACCAACTCTCAAATTCAAATAGATTAAGAAAAAAAATACAACAAATGTAGCGATATATTTTCAGCAGGACCCAACTTTTACCACTTGTGTATTCTCAATCTTTACTCCGTTCCATGGGCGCCAATGTTATTGCAAACTAAACCTAATGTTATTTAACTATTTTAAATTTTCATGCCTTTTCTAATACACGGAGTTTTCGTGGGTATTTGTTTTCTACCGAACCTTGATGGGACATATTTGAGTATGTATGAAATGAGTTTGGAGCGAGTATATATTTTGTTTTGAGACTAGTACCGATAACGAGTTTGGATCGGATTTGGAAAATTAGCTATGAATACCCACAACCTGAACGCCAAATTTATCCATATTTTTCATTTTTTATAATTTTTTCAATTGTTATATATATTGTTGGTATATATTAGTTTATGAGTGAAATTTAATTTTTAATCAATTATTATTTAATCTTGTTATTATTGTCATGTTTATTTAGTAGTGTTTATTTTTTATAAGTGAGACGTTTATCCAATATTAGAATAATTCATATTTAATTATTTAAATAGTTCATAAATTTAAATGAGTTTGAATGGATAAGTAGCAGATATTACTAAATGGGTATGTGGTCGGGTATGAATAATTAGCTAGCACCCGTGACGAGTTTTGGGTGGATATGCATAAATTGTCAACAAATTTGAGTTTGAGAGATGCTTAATGAGTGAGTATTCGACCCATTGTCATTTCTATCAAACATCTTTTGGATTCCGCAGTCTAAATACACTTTAAGGAATAAACTCTACAAATGGGCATCAATTATAGTTTTCATATATAATAGTATGCTAAATTACAATTATCGAAATGAGTATCGAATTTAATTTTGCATCAAATAGGGTGTATTATTTTGTTTTTTTATCCTTACAAATGTCTATATATGTATCTTAAACTTCACAATTGGAAATAGTCCAATTATATGAACGTGCCAGACTAATAATTTTTGTTGATAGACACACCTTTAATAAAGTCTTCGTAGACATTCGCGATATAAGGTCGAAGTTCCAATATGGCATGAGATCAAAATTGAGGATCCTAATTAAATAATAGTAATAATTTTCTTGGAAGTCATATGCGGATTTTCATAATTTCTGAAACGAGCTGAATATGTATTTTCTAGCTATTCTAAGCATTAAAATGATGCCGTTTCATATATAGTCAATACACTTGGAAGGCTTTGGTTTTCTCGATGGATATATTAGATTGATATGATTATTAGGATAAATGATGATTGAATTATTTGGATTATTAATCATGTATTTAGATTGTTTGCTTGAGAGGTGTGATAAATTATATAATTATGACCAAAATATTGCATAATACCAAGATTGTTCTTTCAATTCATTTACATTATGTTTGATTATAACTAAACTAAATTTAGTGAGGGTAATTTTGTAAATTTGAATTATGGATTGAAGACTTGATTAATAATCAATCCGAATTTGGCTTGATTAGTAATCAAGCAATGGTTGATTATACATGCGAGCCAAATAATCTATCACGGATTCTATCATGCAAACCAAACTTATGATTATGCTTGATTATTTTATCAATCAAGGCTAATCAAGAAAATCAAACGCTTACTTGATATATGCTAAGTTTTGTGTTTGATAAAATAATAATAGTGGTTACATGAAACGTCACTATCAGAAAGCATAATGTTCTTTGTGTAGATTCATAATGGTAATAGTGTCCATATATAGTGTTTTCTTTAAAATATTCTCACTTACATACTACTCTCTCCATCCTATCCCTGGCAGCCGCAGTGTGGGAGTTGCATTTTCTCCTTGCTGAGGAATGGCTCCTTGTGTGCTGGTCACCAGGGGAGGCCTCCCACCTAATGGGTCGTTGAGTACCATGATTTAACACCCCTTACAGACTGTCGGACCGAGAGTATGGGGGTCCTGGGGGCGAGGGTTTCGCCTTTTTGCTGCAATTAGCTGCAATGTTTCTTTTGGGCATCAAAATTTTAAAAATCAAAATTAATAAGTATGAAGTGGTGTGCGATCCACATGAGGCCCATTTCCTCTACTTTACTTCTTTTTATTTGTAATTTTTTTGCTAAAAAGGAAAATGACATTATTAATGAAAAGCGGAACATTATCAATGGGACGAGGGAGTAATAACTTCGAATATGATTTAGAATGAAACAAGTATAGAGGAAGAATTATCATAATTGAAACGTCAATTTCGAACAACTTTATGCTATTTTTGTATAAATGTAATGCCACAATTCTCATCGTATAATGTTCTTTTTGCATATATGGAATACTACTAATACAGGTAATATCAGGAGATCTATTTTATTTGATTGAAACATGCAGTATTACTATTATACATTTATATATATTGCTATTTTTTGCATTAATGTAGAACTGTTAATAAACTTACATATATACATGTGTGTGTACGCATTTAAGATATTAAACAAATGACTTTTCATTGACTAAAGAATCATTTTTAAAAGTTGGATTATATAATAATTATATGAGTGTCAATACGTGACTGCGTTAGTTAAGTTTGTCTTCTAACTCAAGAAGTATTCAAATAATGAAAACTACAATTTGTTGAGATGTAAAATGTACTTTGATATTGAATGTGAACTTGTTAGGCTTGTAATCGTTTCTGTATTTGAATGTTTGCCATCTATTTATAGCATCCATTAATATTTGTGGACTATAATGTCAAATACTTTCCTTTCCTAATGATACCAAAGCTTCCAATATACTACATTGTTTTGAAAATCAAACCTGTTCGATCTGTTTAACTAGTTAAATAGCAAACTGATTAGTTCAATTCTTCATTATTGTGTACTTTCAGAAAATCAATTGACCATTATGAATCGATAAAGATCAATTGATCCACTTAAAAGCAAACAAACTTTATTTGATATCCAGAACAAAAATGTGATCGAGACATTCTTATGACAATAATAATACATTCGGTTCAAAAATTTTACTTTTGAAACCTTGTGATGTTTTTATTATTCCCCTATATATTGGATTGATATTTTCCCAACCCAATTTCCTCTTTCAGTAACACCAAAGCTTATAGTCCCTACTCCAGTTGGTACAAGTATTCCTTTTCCAATTTTCATACAGCATTAAATATAACACATTGAATGCAATATCCACTATCTCTCTATATATACATATACATATGAAATATTGACATGTCACATATCTATCTTATCCCTTATGAGAAATATAAATAACACACATTATGCTCCACGATTTCAAATACCTACCACGGTTTCAAAAACAATAGGATCCCATTCTTTTAGCCCTTCTCATTTCTCAACATCGCAAATGTAGAAAAGTACACTACATTGATACAACCAACGTAATTCAGTTGGTTAAGATATAAATTTTATTATTTTGGAAAGGTATTAAACTAACCAACAAACGAAATAATGTTTTAGTACTACTAATTCATAAAGGCTGCAGAAAATAGAAGGGGGTGAAATGACGAAAAAGCCCTTTACCAACTCCGAGCCCAATAGTGACGTCGCTCAAATGAATTCCCACCCTCTTCACCAACTCCACCCAACCGCTATAAGTAAACTTCCCTCCAAAGACTACCACCGCTCACCCCATTCCCATGGCCGCTTTCCTCCTCCTCCTCCTCCTCCCCCTTCTCCTTCTCCCCGCCATCTTCCTCCTCCACCACCTCTACTACCGCCTCCGCTTCCGCCTTCCTCCTGGCCCGCGTCCGCTGCCGATTGTCGGCAACCTCTACGACATCAAGCCCGTCCGCTTCCGCTGCTTCGCCGAGTGGGCCCAGACCTACGGACCCATCATCTCGGTGTGGTTCGGATCCACCCTCAACGTCGTCGTTTGCAACACCGAGTTGGCCAAACAAGTCCTCAAAGAGAAGGATCAGCAGCTTGCCGACCGCCACCGCAGCCGCTCCGCCGCCAAGTTCAGCCGCGATGGACAGGATCTGATTTGGGCGGATTACGGCCCGCACTATGTCAAGGTCAGAAAAGTGTGCACGCTGGAGCTCTTTTCCCCCAAGCGCCTCGAAGCTTTGAGGCCAATTCGTGAGGATGAAGTCTCCGCCATGGTTGAGTCCATTTACAACGATTGCACTGCTCCCGGTATGCTTATCAACTTTTCGCATTGAATTTCTTACCATCGCTTTTTATCTACTTGATGGTCATTTGGTCAATTAGCTTGTTCATTAAATAGCCTATGAATTGTAGAAGATTGTTAATTCTGGCACTCCAAAATGTGTTGATGCTTGAAATTAGGGCATTTCTGCTAAAGCGAATTTCAGTTTAATGTGTTAATAAATTATTGTTCGTGCTTAAGTGTTGAGTAAAGATTGAGCTGAATTTCGGAGAACTGGGGTTATTGTGGCATGATCTGTGTGAATATTCTCATTTAAATGCGAAAGCCGTTTTCCTGAAACGTATTGATGTTTTAGAGTGATGGGTTCTTTCGTTACTAGAATGTCTGTTTAGATTGATTTAGTTTTTCTTTTGGCCAAAGCAGAAATAGTCCGGTGGGTTGGTGGAGAAAGATAGTGACTGCTAGATGATAATGTCTTTCCTTTTCTTGTTTGAGTCAAAGCTTGATTATTAATCTTAAAGACTATGTCAAATGAGGCATAGGAGACTTGCAAATCCACCTAATGTCTTAGATTTAAAGTCCTTATTTTGTTTGCAGGTCACCTAACTGCATTTATGAATTATACTATAATTTAATCATTGATTATTTGCCATTAGTTGAGTGTCTCGGGCTGGCCTTACAAGTGTACTAATCAAGAGATGAACTTGAAATTATACAGATAACTCCGGGAAGAACTTGTTAGTTAAGAAGTATCTTGGAGCTGTGGCATTCAACAACATTACGAGACTTGCATTTGGTAAACGATTTGTGAATTCTGAAGGAGTAACAGACAAACAAGGTCAGGAATTCAAGGCCATTGTCTCCAACGGATTAAAGCTTGGTGCATCCCTAGCTATGGCTGAGCATATCCAATGGCTCCGATGGATGTTCCCACTGGATGAAGATGCATTTGCCAAACATGGAGAACGTAGGGACAAACTTACTCGTGAGATTATGGAAGAGCACACACTTGCTCGTGAAAAAGGTGGAGGAGCCAAACAGCACTTTTTTGATGCTTTGCTGACACTTAAAGACAAATATGATCTAAGTGAGGATACCATTATTGGCCTTCTCTGGGTGAGTCAGCGTTTAATACATACAATATTATTCAGTTTCTCAGATTGTTTTTCTTTCTTCTTTTTCAACATGCATATCTCAATTTGCTTGATTAAAAATGCAAAGCTTTCTGTCCATAAATGGGGGTTACCTGATGTAGTTTGAAGTGATGATAATACATGACTTCTGAAACTCGTCTTGCACTTGTATCTTATGTTTGTGAAATATCAAAACAAAATGAGGGTCTTCTCTTAGTCGGCATGAAAGGCATTGTGCTAAATATGATAGCAAAATTTGCAGGACATGATCACTGCAGGAATGGACACAACTGCAATATCTGTTGAATGGGCCATGGCCGAGCTGATCAAGAATCCGAGGGTCCAACAAAAGGCTCAGGAGGAGCTAGACCGTGTAATCGGTTATGAACGTGTGATCACTGAACTGGATTTCTCGAACCTTCCCTATCTGCAATGCGTGGCCAAGGAAGCAATGAGGTTGCATCCTCCAACACCTCTCATGCTTCCTCACCGAGCCAACGCCAACGTGAAGGTTGGTGGGTACGACATCCCCAAGGGATCAAATGTGCACGTCAATGTATGGGCAGTAGCGCGTGATCCTGCAGTATGGAAGAACCCCTCAGAATTTAGGCCAGAGAGGTTCCTTGAGGAGGATGTTGATATGAAGGGACATGATTTCCGTCTCCTTCCTTTTGGTGCCGGAAGAAGAGTATGTCCCGGTGCCCAACTGGGTATCAATCTGGTGACATCTATGATAGGCCACCTCTTGCACCACTTCAACTGGGCTCCTCCCAACGGAATGAGTACAGAAGATATCGACATGGGAGAGAATCCCGGTATCGTAACCTATATGCGGACTCCGTTGGAGGCTGTACCTACTCCTAGATTACCCTCCACTCTGTATAAGCGTATTGCCGTGGACATGTAAAACTTGTGGTTTCATCCTAGAAATGTCCCTCAGATTCTTGGACGGACTTGTGATACATTTGTGTGTTGCTTTGTAATGGTAGAAAAAGAGAAGGTTAATACTTTCTTATGTTCAATTCGTAAGAACTGAGGATTTTATTGATTTTTACCACTGTCAGATTTTATCAGAGGAAATGAAGAGACTTGTTTTTTTCTCAGATTGTTCAATTCTTAAATGCAAAGGTTTCAGTTATAAGAGAGCAACAACCATGAATATGTAAGCCTACAAGAAAATTAAATCGAAACAACAATTTTCAAACCGCATCCTTAACATACAATCCTAGCACTAAAACATTCATATACAAGCATGGGCTTCCAATCTATAACACGCTTTCTTTATATGGGTGTATCCTAGCTAGGACTTTGACGAGGGATGCCAAAATGCCTTGTGTTTTGAACATCTCCAACCAACACATTGCTAAAATATGGTAATTTCATAATAAATCACAAATGTATATCCCATTTTATAAGTTCGACCTATGTATATAATATATTATTCTTTAACATAAATTAATCATGTTGAATAAGAAGTGTTACACGTGCAATGCATGTGATCTCTATTTGATTTATAAAATGTGCGTGGTTATCATTTCGAATCTTCAATTTACTTAGAGAGAGAGGGGGGTGAAGGGAAGATAAGATCCCATGGTTGTGACGTGGGAGTATTATATAATTCTTGTTTCAGAACTTCATTAATGATACAGCATGTTTTGAGGAGAGTAGTGGGAAAATGATGAATCCCACGAGCCTCGATAGGTGAGGACGTTTCCAAAAGATGGAAAGAAAGAATAAGATAGTAGATATTTGTATCCTTCCCAAGATATTGTCTTAAGAAATTAATAAAAATGAAGTAGGTGATCACCATTCACCACTCACATCACACTAAGCTATAAACAGTCAACCTGCAAACAAGTAATTCCAAATGGCAGCCGCCTTCCTCCTTTTTCTCCTCCCCGTGGTCTTCCACTTGTACTACCGGCTCCGATACCGGCTCCCTCCGGGGCCACGGCCGTTGCCGGTGGTGGGCAACCTGTACTCGGTGAAGGGGGTGGTCAAGTTCCGGTGGTTCGCGGAGTGGGCGGAGAGGTATGGCCCCATAATATCGGTGTGGATGGGGTCCACCCTCAATGTCGTCGTCTCCAACACCGACCTCGCCAAACAAGTCCTCAAAGAGAAGGATCAGCAGCTGGCCGACCGCTACCGCGACCGCTCCACCGCCCTCTTCAGCCGGGATGGGCAGGATCTCATTTGGGCCGACTACGGACCCCACTACGTCAAGGTCAGAAAAGTCTGCATGTTGGAGCTCTTCTCCCCCAAGCGCCTCGAGGCCTTGAGGCCCATCCGGGAAGATGAAGTCACCGCCATGGTTGAATCCATTTACAACGACTGCACTGCTCCCGGTAATTCATTCCAGATTTTATATCAACTTTGCGACCTATTGATTGTCATTATTGAGCAACAACATAGTCAAATTATTTATATAAAATTATCGATCAACTTATTTTCTGGGAAATGTCTAGTCCAGTGGTTTTTGATTAGATTATTACATGAATGTACTGCGCAGGTAGCAGAGGGAAGAGTGTGATAGTGAGGAAGTATCTTGGAACAGTGGCGTTCAACAACATTACTCGACTTGCCTATGGGAAACGATTCGTCAACTCTCAAGGAGAAATCGACAAACAAGGAGAGGAACTCAAGGCCATCTTCTTGGCGGGAATGAAGACCGTTGCACCCCTCGACACGCTGGAGCACATCCCGTGGCTCCGTTGGATGTTCCCCCTCAACGAGAAAGCATATGCCAAAGTCGAAGCACGCAGGGACAGGCTCACTCACGAGATCATGGAGGAGCACGCCCAAGCCCGCCTCAACAGCGGAGGCCAATCCAAGCAGCACTTCTGCGATGCTTTGATGGCGCTCAAGGATAAATATGATCTCAGCAATGACACCATCGTGGTCCTTCTGTGGGACATGATCACTGCAGGGAAGGACGCCATAGCCATATCTGTCGAGTGGGCCATGGCCGAGCTCATCAGGAACCCCACGGTCCTGGAGAAGGCTCAGGAGGAGCTGGACCGTGTGGTTGGGGGTGAGCGCGTCATGACTGAGGCAGACTTGCCCAGCCTCCCCTACCTGCAATGCGTGGCCAAGGAGGCACTGAGGCTGCACCCTCCGACACCCCTCATGCTCCCCCACCAGGCCGGTGACAATGTCAAGATAGGCGGGTACGACATCCCCAAAGGGACAGTGGTGCACGTCAACGTTTGGGCTGTGGCGCGTGATCCTGAGGTATGGAAGAACCCGCTGGAGTTTAGGCCGGAGAGGTTCCTGGAGGAAGACGTCGATATGAAGGGGCACGACTTCCGTCTGCTGCCGTTTGGGGCGGGGAGGAGAGTGTGCCCCGGGGCGCAGCTGGGGATCTATTTGGTGACATCCATGATAGGGCACCTGGTGCACCACTTCGAGTGGGGGAGTAAGGAAGAGATCGACATGAGAGAGAATCCCGGTATCGTCACCTACATGCGCTCTCCCTTGGAGGTCGTCCCTACTCCTAGATTGCCACCCAATCTCTACAAACGTATTCCTGAGCCGATATAATCTCATCCATTTCAAACTTCTGCATTGCCTCGGACAAGCATTCCTTTGCTGGTTTACGTTTTCTTATCTACTTTGTGTTGCTCTTTTGTTCAACTAGGATTTCATTTGGTTTCCTGCTGCGCCTGCGCTGTATTGTCCAAGAAAATGAAGAGGTAATAATGGTTATTAAGAGGAATTCTTGGAAGCTTTACTCAACAAAATCAAGAGAAATGTGTCGAAGCTTTACTCAACAAAATTCATTATAAAGTTAGAATAAACCTGCCTCTGCTTGGCTCAATTGTAGATGTACTACTTGTTGGTAGATGATATTACAGCTAAGATTAGCTTACTAGGTAGGTATGATACAGCAGAGATGGTTGCGCCGAAATACACAACCATCTGATCTGTAAACTCAGTGGAGTTTACAGCAAGTAATGAGACTAATGAAACTGAGAAGAAACTACTAGTTAAAAGAAACCAAATCAAATATATCCTACATGCGCCTCATCTTCATCTATGTTTACAATCAACTATCCTAAATCCGAGAAGATATAGCACTTCATTTTCTATCTACTCTAACCTTCTACATCATAATCTTCATCTTCTTCGTCAAGCCTAGAACTAAATTGTGTGAGGTGAACGGGATCGATTGCCATCCTGTCCTCTTCAGAAAGCCCGGGATACTCTTCACCTTTTGCATCAGATGTAGAGGCTAACACTGCAGCGGCTGTAGAAGCCGTTTTATCTGAGCCTTCATCGACTCCAGCATTCAGATCAAAATTCCTGGAGTCTGAACCACCTTCAACAACTTTGCTGTCTTCTTTTAAAGGTTCACTTGATTTGGAAATACCATCCATTGGCCTTCCTGGGCTTGATATTTGATTAATGCTTTGCTGAGGAATAGTTGAGCTAGGTTCAATCTCATGTCGGGGGGTTTCTCTCTCTGCAGCTTTGCTGGCGCGTCCGCGTCCTCTTCCTCTACCTCTTCCCCTTCCCCTGCCACCACTACTTGCATGGGTAGCTTCTTGCTGCTGTCAATCATGAAGTTTCAGCACTAAGAATTATTCAGAAATCAAGCATCCTTACAAACATTATGTTTTAATGAAAATTGTCACTGGAAAAACAAAACCAGCCTCCTAAACTACATTGCTAACTTTTCCCGTAATTTTCTCATGGGTGCAATTACTGTTCTGATGGCTACAGAAAGAGAGCAAACAGCAATAACAAGTATGGCACCTTTACAAAGATTCTATATCTAAAATCATTAAGCAAGCATATGCAGTATCCTCTTTTAAACTCCCAATGTCTAATTGACAGTCTCCTGGGGGATTCTCTTGCTAGATACCTCCAAATTAAAGATCGTAATTATGTCAAACATCAGTCACCGGGCACACAAAGGTCTCCTCAACTATCAATATCAAAACAAGAAAACCCAGGAGAATTAAGTCCAACCACCTATTTAGGTTATAGGGAAATTTACTTGGGAATATGTTTTGATGGGAAACGGGTTGCATAAATCAGTATCAGAAATATCTCAAGGAAGCACATCATACCATATTGTTCCTTTTAGACTCTTCATCACTCTCATTCAATTCATTTGCAGCAACTTTTCTGGCAATAAAGTAAACAAATTTCGTAAATATTCGTTGACTGAAATATACAGCTATGAACCAGAAAGACTCGCACCTCCTTTTTGATGTATCCGCAGCAGCACCAGCGGCATCAGAACTACCATAGTCGGGAACCTTGCTGACAACTTCCCTCAGGAAATCGAACACATTATAACTGTGTACACAGTGCTTTCTGCATATGTAGAGACAAATTTAGAATATGCAGTTCACTGAAGGTTTTTGAGACATGACAGGATTATAGATCTGATTCAAAATTATGGAAAAACATTCTGCAAATGATAAATTGCCGCCAACTATGAGCAATGCTGACTCACAACTAGACTATGCCCATGCTTCCTTCTCTAATGCTTTCCCAGCTAGGACCAAGTTCAAACTTGAGATGAAGAATACAGCTTCTCCATGAAATATGTTCTCAAGAAACAGACAAAAAGATGTGGTAAAACTAACACAGTACATCCGCCACATCAAGTATCACTGAAATTTTGCAGATGATTTATTTGTAGATGTGTGCTTCTTTAATTAGAACTTTGACAACCTCCCCAACAACAACAACAAACAAACAAAAGAACTGCATAGAAAGTATGACTTGGATAAATAAGCTTTGAACAACTCTCATGAGGGTCCATTTCCCATCAACAACTGAGAAAGTAACCCCCATCAAAACATTAACAACATAAACAAGATATCATGTGAAGGGAAACAAAGAAAACACTTTGAGTCCTCTTTAAGTTAATAGTGTAGTATCAGCTCTACCAAGATCAATGTAAGAGAGGTAGGAGAACATATCCACCAGAATGACCAACTATAATTAAAGGTAACGGTCAGCATAAGCATAAGCATAAGCTACTGATTTAAATATTTCAAACGGTGGAATCAAATAAACTTCTTTTACAATGGAACACCTAACATGGCCAGATATGGAACCAACATAATACAATCATAGGCAACCAAAATTGAGCATAAAAGGATTATTACTTGCAGTAACCCAAGTCACACCAAAGATCAATTCCAAGTAGAAACTTTCCCATACTAGAGTTAAGGAGCACATAATATTTCTTTAAATTGCACATAAATCATCTGTTAAAGTGCACTACATGTCCTATAACTATAACAGCATGCAAGCTTCATATATGTATACAGTGAGTAATTAAGGAATGAAGTTAGAGAGGTAATATTGATAATAGTCAAAATTTCACTCACAAATGCAATGAACTAACAGTCTTTGCCCCTCTCTGCACAGTTATGTCATATGTACGGTCACAAAGATCTTGCAGAAATAACTCCAAAGCTTTGGCTGCAACAATATGGCACAGGAACACATAAGTTAGGGTTCAGTAACATATTGTATAAGGTGATAGTACAGAAATAAATCAATACGTACAGACTAAAACAGGCACTGCCATTGCAATCTTCCCAACATCCTCATCTGCTTGCATGATTTTTTTAATACGAGCCTGACAAACACAATTGTCTATAATACAAGAATAACTTTGGAGATGTTACATTTGTCATTTATATGCCATGAAATTACTAACTCCAAAGCAAGCAACAAAGACCAGAAAACACAACACGGAACAAATATGCCTCTGTCGAGCAGATATAACATGTAAAATTCATGGCTAGATCATTTGATTGCATCTATTTCATGCTCACCCATTTTGCACATGAGCTTTAATTTTCCACAAAGGCTCAAATGTATTAGTTTTCGTTTGGAATTTATCGGGAACAAGAGTTCCCAATTAAAAGTGACATGACACTAACTTTTTCCCTTTGTTCACATCACCTCTCTCTTCACTAATCACTAATGAAAGAACCTGCCTCCCCCATTTCTTTCGGCTATTGTGTGCGGAACCAAAGTTTAAACTATTTTTCTCTTTCATTATCACAGATGATCTGCTTTGGAACCATTCAAATGCTTAGCAATATTAGCATGACAGACAGTATCTCAAGGACAGACACCCAAATGTTTTTCATTAGATTAGGAAATTGATAAAGTTCTCTGTTTAACTTCTGTAACCCCTGGACTGATGTGATAATCAAGAAAAATGGGGTGAGCTCCACTGTAGAAAAAAACCCACACCTAAGTTATGGGTCTCAGCCATTTTTAAAACCTCCAAAAGGATAATGTATTAAAGGCTGGATACAAGCCCATTATCAACAGATCAACTAATTCTATTGTATACAGTTTACACCCAATCTTAGCAAATTCAAAACTTTGAGCTCTCTTTCTCTCTCTCATAGGAGTATTTTTATCCTGGCATTTGTTCATTAACCATTTTGGTGGATTCAAAGTAAAACTCCTCGTATCAGTTGGTCAAAGTTCTAGAAATTTCAAAGTTATTAATCGGTCAGCTTGCAAGGTCATATGCCCTCATATGAGGTAAGTGGTGTGTATTAACTGAAAATTAAAGACAGTATACATATAAATGGCACTTCAGGAAATTGATCTTATTATTCTCCCATGCAAGATATTGTATCCTGGATAGCACTTTCTAATTTGTGGTTAAAGAAAGCAAAATGCATTTCTTAGCAAATCCTGTACATGGGCAACTGTAATTTTAGACAATAGGAGTGATATTAGCAAACGCCTTGATATTTTGATTTATTTAAGGCTTGTCCTCTGAGGTGCTAAAAGCAGCATTAACTAATTCAAATTGTGTTTGTGAGAAGGAAAAATGGCTGAGCATAAACCTGACCAACAATCTTTCCTTCAATTCTAAGTAGACCAGAAGCCTTGACACTTTAGACACGGAACCAGAAATACAACTCTACCATTTCTTAATTACATGACCAGAATATTCAAGAGTTCAAGACAAAAAACTACCACTAATTAGAATTAAACTAAACGCACTTCTCTCAAAATATGAAGTCTTTCAGAAAAAGATATGCGACAACTAAAGATTATCGATGTCCATAAAACTCAAACAAGTAATATAGCGCATGTAAAACCAACGCCATGCAAAGCTTTGCTACTCCTATTGATCGTTGCACCTAAACTACTCCAAACGATAGGGCAAATTGTCTGAACTGATTCATTAGGGCATAAAAATACACACACAGTCTGTATTTAGTGCAAAAATTGCTAAGTAAAAGAAGAATTATCTAAGAGAGAAAGGGAAACATTGAAATAGAACAAGAAATAAGAGATTGCACGAATCACAATTACGCAAACAGTTCACATCGTATACTTAAAAATTCTCAATCAAGAACAAGTGCAACTCCCAAAAGAAACAAATAAAAGGTGGAGATAATTAATTGAAAAGAAATGAACTTACAGCGGGAAAACGAGTATCGAGCTTCTTCCTCATGGCGCACTCAGATTTCTTCCGCCATAAACAAAATAATGAACATAAAAATACTCAAACTACGATAACACTACAGAAAAAATACACCATAAATCCCTAACCTAGTCGAACCAATTCAGAATAATTGGGATCCGAAAAAAACAAAACTTCATAGCAAGTAAATACAAACTCCAAAATTAATTTTATTAAGAAGAAGAACAAATCAAAAGCAATGATAACTCCAATGATTGGACGGTTCAGATCCGGAAATCAAATACTTATACATTCCAATTCCTCGAGAATACGTACTAACACTCTAACAGTAGTTCGATAAAATAATTTTATAAGAGAAAAATGTAACAGAAAAATCCTTTCGACGAGGGGATGTACAACTGATAAAGCATTGCGTACTAGGAAATGATTGTTTAGTTCTCGACTTTTGTTATTTTAGGGAAGTTATTGACTTTCTGTTAAGATACCAATTAATTTCGGAATATAAAATCAACCGAAAAATAAACGGGAAAAAGTTGGAACTTTTATACGATTAAGAGAGTTGATCATTAATCTCTAAAAAAATTAGAGTTGATAATTAAGTAATTAACAGTTGATGATTTGTTGGTATAGGAAAGATATACATAAATAAATTGTTAAGGCTAGGGGTGGTAATCGGTTTTTCGGTACTCGGGAAAACCGGTATCAAACCGGTACCGTACCGGTTTCCGGTACCGAGTACCGGTTATCACTCCTAACCGATACGGTACCGATACACACTATTATTTGATTAACCGGTACTCGGGAAATCGGTACCGTACCGGTTTCCCGATTTTTTTTTTTTAATTTTTATAATTTAAATATATATTATATTATTAAAAATTCAATTCAATTGAATTGAAGTTGAAAACTGAAAAGAAA
>JAYJMF010000091.1:1238097-1248246 GCA_036873715.1 Salvia sclarea
CGGCTAGGGTTTGTTGGGCCGTGCCCATGTGCCCTAGTTGTTCCGATTTTCCTGGACTTGATAACGCCTATGACCTGACTCTTCTCTCCAGTCGCAGTCCTTTCTAGGGTTTGACATTGTCGACTATGCAGATCCGAATTATTGGCTTATTCACATTGGGCTAATCAATTGGGCCGATAATATTACATAAAATGAACTAAACGAATTTTGCCCATTACACCCAGCTCTCAAAATATGTGTATCATCAATACCCATTCTCTAAATTTGCTACCATGTATACCCATTTTTATTTTATTAATTTATTTTGTCAACAAGCTTTTCAATTATCACGCCAATCTGACTGATGCTTTATTTTATTTTTTACTCTGCACAAACACGCATGCATAAAGTTGACTGATGATTCTTTTTTATGTTTTCATGATGTCTACTGATTAGATTGTGCATGAAGTACATTTTGTTTGGTTTTGTCTCCTTTTACGTCCTTTATTTTAAAGCTTCAGTATTATTGAATCAAACTATACATTCGTGTGTTTTTTTTTACTTCATAACAGATTCACGTGAATCTTATTTCTTATATATAATCAATAAAAATAACTTCATGGTTTCTGCATCAATTCATTTTCTCTTCTCTTTCTCTCTGGAAAAATATGTGACAAAAAAAACATTAATTTTGCCCTCGGAAGAAAACTATCAAAAACACTCATATCCAAGGTAATTTCCTATTTTAATTGGTTTAAGTTATTTAAATATCAAATTTTATATCTCTCCAATCAGTTAATTTCTAGTTCTAATTGGTAGTGAATCTGATTTCAATCGATCAAAATAATCGATTAGAATCAAGTTGTATTTTTTTTATCAACCGATTAGAATGTTGATTTTCACGATGAGAATCTTAATTGTTGTCGATTGGAATCAATAAAGTACCGATGAGAATCAAGTTTAAAATTTTATACTTATAGTTTAGATAAATTTTTATTATTTGGTACTGTTAATATTACTTTTAGATGATGTTATTCTACTGGATTAAATTATTGATTAGAATTATAATAATAATAATTTTTAACCGATTAGAATGTTGCAACTTCACGATTAGAATCATGGTTGTTGTTGTCGATTGGAATCTATAAAACACCGTATAGAATCAAGTTTAAAATTTTGTGATGTTAGTTCATATAAATTCCTATTATTTGGTAATGTTATTATTACTTTTAGATGAACTTATCCTTCTCATTAAATTATTGATTAGAACCATTATATTTATATTTTTAAACCGATTAGAATGTTGCAAGTTTACGATTAGAATCATTGTTATTGTCGATTGGAATCTATAAAGTACCGAAGAGAATCAAGTTTAAAAAATTGGTACTTATAGTATACATAAATTTCTGTTATTGTTACTATTGTGGGCAGCACACACTTGAAGGGGCGCAACAATGAGATTTTGTTCGTTGCAGTGACCAAAGACGGTAACGAGCAGATTTTTTTCATTGGCTTATGGTGTTGGACCGATCGAGAGCGATATCTCATGGACTTGGTTCTTATCTCGGCAACATAGTGCTTATGGATCCAATCGCGAGACATTGATTGTCTCTGATGCTTATGTCAGCATATCGAATGCCGTGAGATCCGTGCATCCGAATTCCCCTATGCTACTATCATCTGCTCAAAAAAATCACCCGTGAAAGATTTTGTTTCCGAGCAAATCAGAGTATGTTGGAAATATTGTTATAGACAATGTTCCAACAATTTTGTTAAACAAATAAAGAATAGTAGGGGAAAGTAAAATGCACACAATGAATGTTTTTTTATCTACAAGTTATGGACTAACTTGCAGAATGGATTCACTAAACTCGTAAATCAAGATCAAGTACAATGGTTGGGGGAACCAAAACCTATTGTACTCTAACGATGGAATATAGAATCAATTTTTAAATCCGTCGTACAGGTTGCTAGTAAAAAACAGGACTTAACTCGTCAACTACAACTAATATCAACCTAGTCTACAAGTATGCTAACTCTAATTCACAGTATACAATTTACTAAGAATTCTAAACTAAATGTTGAAGGTGTAGGTCCAACAATGACAACAACAATACGCAAGCTCTAGGCTGGAGACTTTGCACTTGAAATTCTGGATGAATGTAGTTCTGCTTCTCCTCTTATTTATAGGTTGAGATAGCCTTGTCCACCACGAACCTGAAATGGGCCTGAGATTCCTCAACCAACTTCAGACGAGGCTTGTTCCCCAAATCTAGGAGCCATAACCGCTTATGCCTTGGTTGACAAGGTCAAACTTTTCCCAAGCTTGACTTGGTCCTTCATCCTAATTTCGTTTTTCCCTTAATTAATTTGCACAAAACAAATTAATTAAGGTGCTAAATAAATAAGGCAAAACTTATAGTGTCTTTGACACTAACAACCCGGTTTGGCAAACCATCTGCTAAGCTGTACAAGAAAGCATCATACGCATACATGAATGAAGATTTTAACAAATGGATGACCATGTTACAGGGAGTGAACCCCGAAGGTGGTGTATATAGCAAGTTGATGGAGGTTGGTGTCCACAAATGGGCCAGATCGCAGTGTCCCGTGCCCCGCTACAGTTTTTTTGACTTCAAACCTTGCTGAATCTTTCAACAATCGATTGTTGTGGGCACGACGGCTGCCCATTTGCTCAATGATAGAAGCTATACGCCACATAGTTGAAAAATGATTTGACGAAAGGCACGAAGCAGCAAAGTCATACCCTGGTGACGTGACTCCAGAAGTAATTGGTAAGATCAGGGTAGAAATGGAGACTTCACATAGATATCAAGTTGTTGCCGGCTGATGAGCTTACCTTCAAGGTCAAGCAAAATAACAGAAGTACAGAACATTGAAAGTGGATCTGGTTCATCGAACATGTTCATGCAAAGAGTGACAGATGGATCAGATACCGTGCTCACATGCGCTTGCAATTATACGGTACTGTTATAACAAATAGGAAGTAGATAGCTACAAACAAGGTATGGCCATACCTTGTTTGTGGCTCACATATGCTCCTCACGCCACTTACACACAATAAAGAGCCACTTATTGGAATTCATCTTTCCAATAACACCTTAAATATTTAAATATTTAAATTATAGGTAACAAATTAAAAATAAAGAATAACATGATTTATAGGTAACTTATCATTTAAATTATTTAAAAATTAAATTTATAGTCTCTCCAATCGGTTAAATTATGATTCTAATCGGTTGTGAATATGTCCAATCGGTAAAAAAAATCGATTAGAATCAATTTTTTTTTCTCCGATTAGAATGTTGTATAATGACGATTAGAATCATCATTATTGTCGATTAGAATCTATAAAGTACCGATTAGAATCAAGTTTTAAAAATTTATATTAGTAGTATAGATGAATATCTAGCATTTGGTGCTATTATTATTCCATTTAGATGAAATTAGATGAAATTATTATAATTAGTATTTTGAAAATAGGCGGTAGAGAGCCACAAACAAGGTATGGTCATACCTTGTTTGTGGCTCACACCTGCTCCTCACGCCACTCACACACAATAAAGAGCCACTCATTGGAATTCATCTTTCCAATAACACCTTAAATATTTAAATTATAGCTAACAAATTAAAAATAAAGATTAACATGATTTATAGGTAAAATATCATTTAAATTATTTAAAAATTAAATTTATAGTCTCTCCATTCGGTTAAATTATGATTCTAATCGGTTGTGAATATGATTCCAATCGGTAAAAAAAATCGAGAATCAAGTTCTTTTTTTTTCTCCAGTCATCTCTCCAATCGGAATCTCTCTCAAACCACCCCTTGCCTCTCTCAAATCGCCTAAACCCTCTCTCAAACCGGCCAATTATCTCTCAAATCGGTAAGCCCTTCTCACCAACCGTAAACTCCTCTCTCAAATCGTTGAATATCTCTCTCCAATCGGTGATTTTGCTCTCTCCAACCGATGGGATCCTCTCTCAAATTGCTTATTTTCTCTCTCCAACCGGCGCCTCTCTCCAGTCGATCGGTGGCCTCTCTCCAGTCGGCGGTCTCTCTCAAATCGACTAAGAAGTAGTTTTTTTTTTTACAGATATCTTTCTCTTATCTCTCGAATACAATAAATTCTCTCACCTACACATACACATAAATAAATTGGAAGTGGCAGAGATTCCTCACTCATTTCAATTTCCCATAAAAGTACATAGAGTTTCTTTTTTACTACTTAATATTCAAATATAATTAAATAATAAAATGAGTATGGAGTGTAGTAATTTTAGAAATTAGGTACACGTTGTACATATTTTTTGAAAGGTGGGTACTTTTATAAGTATATTTTAACTTATTTTATTGCACATGAGCAGCTTTTGTGTACCAGTCATTCCCGCCAAACACCCTTCTGACTTCTGAGTTCTGAATTTTCTATTCCATTCCTCCTCTGTTTATTAGTGAAATGAAGTGGTGCAGCTTTGGGTTTTTATCAGTTTTCTTCTTTCCACATAAGTGAGGAACAAATGAGCCCTTTTCTCATAAGTGAGAAACAAGTGAGGAACAAATGAGCCTATGCTTCACCATCTTGCCATTTTCTCATATGTTGGATGTAGTCATATACTAGTATACTACTACTATAATTTAAGTTATTAGTACTGGCATCCTCTACTTAAACAAGAAATCAGACATTATTACTGAGTACTGTTTTAACATTTATAAAAACTAACATACTTTTTGGAATATCATAAATATTGAAGGAAAATTTTGTTTTGAAGTAATGTTCAAAGGATAGTCTTTTTCAGATAAGTGTTTTAGTTGGATAGTGGGGATATAGGTTTTATGCTTAGTACACACAGGACAGGATACTCACATATAGTAGTAATAATAAACATAAGAGGAAGGGGTATTCAGACAGCTGATGGAGGTGTAAAGAAATTTTTCTCCTTCAAGCTTTCAACAGTTTCTTTAATTCCTTCTACAAGCGGAGTGAACTCCACACCAAGAGATTTCGTTTTCTCTTTAGAGACCTGGTACGTGGGCACAAACGGCTCGTCATCCGCACACCTGCACGAGGTTCACCCAATATAATTTAAAATCAAGAGATATTTGTATAATAAGGTACAGATTAGATTCCTGACATCAAAGTCGGAGGACAAGGAAATGCACTTTCAATTTATATGAAAATAAATATCATACGTCACTTTGGTCAATCAAAGCGAGAATGTAACACAAGAATCTTTTAATAAACAAGGTTAACCGTTGAAGGAGCATCCAAAGAAACAACTGTTCAAATAGTTTAAACAGAGAAGCCAACCGAGAGATAACAAATAAACTTTGCAGTATATATACATATATGTAATAACATCACTTTCTAATTCTCATTTGGAAGCAGCAAAGAGTACTCAAGTTTCTTGTTTTTCTGTCATTTCCTACAATATATACTTAGTTGCTTGTTGTTCGGACATATTATGAATTTATTTCTTTTATTTTGGGGGCAGGGAGATCTTTACTGTGCCTATGCATCTCATTAAAGACCATACGTCAATCTGCAAGCATATTTACCATACGATAAATTCTCTCCTGAATAAAACATGTTACAAGCATTTTTACCTATGAATCTATTTGGAAAGAGCATATGCAAGCTATAAACATCTTTTACCATGCGATACAATTACTTCAGCTTAAAACACACAACTTTCATCACCGCGAGAATAATGGGTAACCTATTTCATAAAGACGGTTCTGTTGAAAAGAAGGAAGATGGAAATCTACAGATCTGAAAAGGTTTCTTTGGAAGGGAAGGGCCATTATTTTAACAATGTGCAATGCAGTAGGAAAACAGGATGGTTGCTTCAATCAGTGAACGAAATCATTTGCCTACCAGTGGATAAAAGAGACATATGTATTCAAGTAAAAATACGATACTGAGCTCTGCAAATTCATTAAAACTAGGCTCGTTAGAAAGCATGTACATATACCAACCAAACAAGGGCCAATCCTGAATTTGATTTTACAAGGACAAGACTTTGGTGAGATATACTGGCTTGGAAACTAAAGTGGAGCCCACATCAAGGTTGGGGCAATAACTTCAAAGGATCATTTTAGTTAATTTTTTAAAACTTCCTCACACAATATGTCATGCTGATACATCAAGATACCATCTAACTAGAAATTTACATAGCCACGTTAGAATTTAGACATTTCGTGGAGGAAGTTTTCATAAATATAATGAAGATAGTAACAGAAAGGACTTACTTTTCAGGAAGTTTATAAGTAGGGTACAGTTCACGCAGCATTTTAACGACTTCTGAGAAGTGTACAACGCTCTCCACTAAACAATATCTTCCACTTGCTGAAGGATTCTCAAATGCCAAAATATGTGCGCGTGCAACATCTTTGACATTTATCCATCCAAAAGTAGAATTCGGGTATGTCTCTGCACCTGCACATTTCAAAACAGCATTACTGTGCAAAAATGAAATTCTAAAGCTGCCAATTCAAGAAAGCCAACACCAAATCAAGAGGCTAAGCTTGTGAATCATCGCAAGGACTCTCTCAACATAGATGCTCACAGGAAAAGATAAATGAATATGTCGAATTAGATATGCAAATTACAAGATATTAACTGATCTATTAATTACTTGACTGGTCTATTACCTCTGGATATGGGCTACTGAGAACTTTTTATTTTCTCCAAAAGATACAAAAACAGGATCAGAGAAAAGATACAAAGTGTGCAACAAATCTATAACAAATCCAAGAAATGTTGCAATGAAAGCCATGGGATAAACTTGCTGGAGACTTACCATTTATCAAGTTCAATATTGCTGCAGAACTCGTGTTTAGTGTTGGCTGCAATAACGGACCAATTACCATTGCCGGGTTTATGGTAACCATATCAATACCTTTCTCTTTCACAAACTTCCAAGCAGCATCCTCAGCCAATGTTTTCGAAAGCACATACCACATCTGGCAGAAATAAAGTTGATGAACACAATCAGAGAATAAGTGACGTTTAGTATGCTTCATGAGTGAGAGTAGAAGGACAGCAACAAATGTCACGAATCATGGATAATGGCCATCAGCCCATCACTCATCAAGCATATTATTGCAAAAGAAACATTAATCAGGCAATGCAGACTAGAAATTGTATCCTATGATGAAATAACAAAACATTACAGTAAAGACAATGAATATTAAGGAAAAAATAAACTTGAAGAAGTAATAACTAGTTTCCGAACACATGGTAACATTACCTGCATTTTTTCGCAAATATCTGGTGAAGACCACCATGTCTCATCAACTACCACTTCAGGTGTACGAGGCTGACCGTTGTATGCAACTGCAGCTATAGATGATGTCAAAACAACCCTTTTCACAGATGGCACTTTGGCACATGACGCGAGAACATTCAGTGTTCCCTTTAGGGCAGGATCAATCAATTCCGCCTGATAGAAATAAAACTGATCTGAGCAACAAGATCTTTTTAAACATGATAAAGTTCAATGGATAAACCATCAGTTGACCACAAATTTTCTTATTCAGTAATATTCCTACAAAAGTATTGAATCTGATATATTCAACAAGTTTCTGTCTCCCATTGAAAAGCTTTATTAAGAAAGAAAGAAAGTAACAAACGAATAATTAATATCAGAAAAGTTGTAAACTTTTGGGTTTAACAACACACAGCAATCACGAAAAAGTATGTTAACTCATTAGATTTCTTCGGGGGTGAGAGAGGTACCTGTGGATCTGTGACTGCATGGAAGAAAGGAGATGCAGTATGAAAAACACCTTCACAGCCATCAACTACAGAATCAAAGGACCCTTCTTCCAGCAGATTTGCTTTCATCAAGTGAAGTCTCTCCTTGGCTCCATCAAGTGAAAGCAAGTGCTGTGTCTTCTTCGGATCATCTGTTCCATGTCACAGATAATTGGAAACACTAGTGGCATTGATATAACTTCAAGTTTTTTAGCGTCATGGCTTATTCGCAAGGTAAAGAAAAGGATATCTTATCTTTATCCTCAAACTCAAGATTATAAAGTATGGAAGCGATTATACAAAAGAATATGTAAAGAAGAAGGTGCTCATACATATGCAATTTCTCTTTTCATGCCTGATTATTCCAATAATACAAGAAATAACTTAAAACTCAAAACAAACAAGTCAAATTATCAATCAGATGTTTAGAAATTATAACCTTCTTTTAATTCAAGCCACAAAATAAAAATAATTAACATCAACCGATGAAGTTGAGGCCTCCACAACATACAACTTATTGTTATAAAAGTGGTCCATCAAAGTGAAAAAAAGTCAACAAGATTAAATAATGAACAAGGTACATATAACTTGGCTAGAAAAATTATATCAAAGCTATAAATATTTTACAATCAACTATCACTATGATTAAACTATTAATTAGATCTTCATAACTCCTTTGCATCCCTAATATGCCCTAATATTCACATCTTGGAAAAATAAATGCACTTTAATAATTTAATACAATTACAACAACATTGAACATATAGCTACCCAAAATATAGTTAATTTAATTCAATAACAAAGGCTAGTTTTGATGTTATAATATACCAACTAATAAAATGATATAGTTTGTTAAATCAAATTATTAATAACCATGAGTAACTTGCAGGAATTTTTTAATTTCTTTAGAAATATTAAGTGCTTAATTATCATAATATCCCTACATTTTCTCAAAAACCCTAATGGGGGACCAATTCCCCTCTCCCTCCGACCCTACCTCCGAAGGTTGGAGCCAAGCCCCTGGCACGCCCCGGCAGTCAACTGGGAAAGTTTTATTTGCTTTACTTTTTTTATTAAGTCGTAATTTTCGTCCGTCCATTTTAAAAATCCTATCTCGGCCCCTGCTGCCTACACAGACTATAAAGTTTTAGGGAAAGGTAGTAAAATTTAAATTGATCAGGTTAAAGGGTTTAGGCAAAAGGGAGCATTTCATGGCAACCATTATTGCCCTAGTAAGCTATACTTCTTCTTAGAGATTTTTCAGTAGAATAATTCTACCTCATTAAGAATCAACAATCAGTTGCTGTTTGATACTCAACTGGATGTGATAGAGACATACAGTCGCATAAGAATAATTCCATAACACCAAATGATACAGCACAAAAATAAGAAGAGAACGCACAAGTTAAACAATCCAACAAAGAAAATCAAATAGACTCCCAAATTCATCGATTTAATGAGACATTAAAATAAAATAAAAAATGATAAGAGGAGAGAGAAACGGAATACTGACTGGGGTCTCGAACGGATGCCTTGACTGTGTAGCCTTTCTGGAGTAAGAATTTGACGATCCATGATGCGATGTAGCCCGATGCTCCGGTTACACACACGGTCTTCGCTGCTGCAACGCTCATTTTCGTATATCGCTAAACCAAATAATCAGTGGGTGTGTGAGATCAGAGTGTCTTCTTCTACCTTTATTTATATATCAGTGCGTCTTACTTTAATGACGTCGGCTCTCCAACAGTTTGATTAATAACACAACAACTCTATCTCTATTTTAGAGCGAAAACAGTAATTCGTTCCAATCATCTATTCTATTTTATAGTATAAAAGGAATATTCTTTTTTAATTATTCAACTTCATTATTTTTTAATTAAATTTGATTCAAACTAAAAACATAATTATTAGAACACAAAACTCAATTATTAAAACTTTATATTATATAAATGCAAAAAACAAAAATTAAAACGTACACAAATTAAAAAGACATAGTTAAGACTTACGTTAAAAATATTGAAGAATAACCTTCCAATTCAATTGATATAGCATAAAAATAAAATAATACAAATATAACATCATTATTTTAAAAAAACACAAATATACATTGAAGAATGAAAATATATATATTAAAAAAGGTGGGGGAGGGGGGATAGCGCAGATAGCTGCTCTATCTTTAGCGCAGAAATCAATTGCCTCAATAATAGAGTAAAGATTTGAAGCAGTGTTGGGAGACTTTTAGGGCATGTTTGGTATAGAATATGAGAATAGGCGAGATAAATAATGTCGAGATAAAAAATGAAGATAAGATAAAAATTTATCATATTTTGTTGTTTGGTACATAAAATATAAAACCTTGTAAAACCTAGATAATATAATACATCTGTTTGGTA
>JAYJMF010000091.1:1248346-1260840 GCA_036873715.1 Salvia sclarea
TGGAAAACTTGGGTAGTACTACTAGTAATTATGTATGATAGCTCGTCATTTCACTTTTTGGTGTCTTTGACGACTCGCGCGTGTTTCATTTATCCTTAATTTTACAATCAATAATTAAGACAGGTTTATATTCTTTTTATATTTAATTTGTATTTCTATTTAATGATTGATCATTAGGATTGATTATTCGATAATTAATTAGGGTTAATAAAAGTACGCTTCAATTTTTGTTAATAAATAGTACTCCCTCCGTCTCACTAAACATGACACCCTTTCCATTTTGAGCCGTCCCATTAGTTATGACACAAGTTTAAAAAGGAAACAAGTTTACCTTAAGAAATTAGTCAACAAAAGTGGCTACACTACTTTACACACAAAAACACCACTTTCTTAATTTGTGCGCCCAAAAGTAGAGTGTCATGTTTAGTGGGATGAAGGAAATACTTACTTAAGGTTCATTACACAATGGTAAAATTTATATTATTAAAATAGCGATTAATAGTGAGACAAAACACTTTAGAAAAAAGGATCCAAACAAACCCATGTATATGATAGATGGACAACATATGGGACCCTATATCCCAATTTCATATGGATAAACAAAGGTAGGGGCGGATCCAGGCCCGGGCGTGCCTCGGCGGCCGCCCGGGCAAATAATTTTTTAATGCTATTATATGTATAATGTAGTTGTATTTTTCTCAATTTTTATACGTAAAAATATAATTTCACCCGCCCAAATCTATACAAAAATATAATTTTGTTCGCCCATTCGTAAATTCCTAACTACGGCCCTTAAAGAAAGGTATGACCATTCAATTTGTTGTTCATGCGAATAAATAGATAAATAAGCTAGATTCGGCTTCATTATTTACGCAATAAAAATTGAGGTGTACATTTTAAGATCGATTTTTGTTCAAGTCGAGCCTATCAAAAATTGTATAGAGATGGAGTTGGTTACTCTTTAGCTCATTCGAATCCGTACCCTTCCCAACTCCCACGTGCGCCTACGCAAAAATGGAAAAATAAAAAAATAAAATAACAATACAATTACATATAGAGGCGAGTTGCCTACACAAACTCGGACGATGACCGAGTCGACTCATCTCCGAGTTTCACTGAGTTTGTCACCTAGTCGGCCCGTTTACGATCAAAACCTTAACTTCACCCTCACCCCTAATTTCTTTCTCTCTCTTCTTCTCTCTCTATTCCCTAACTGAGAGAGGAAATTGCTCAAGGGGAAAAAATTTACTCAATCCATTTCTTCACGACGAGGTTTAAGCCCTAATCATCAATTCCAGTATCCCGCTCGAATCAATTCGGAGCAGAAATCGAAGCGCAAAGATGTCGCATTCAGTCTTCCAAACAGCGCAGATTATGCCCCTCGCGCCAACCACCAAATCCTTATCGTCCAAGCCGTTGCAGCCGATTGCAACCGTTTCCCTGCGCCCAGCGCCGCCGACGTTCCCAGGCAGGCGGCGGAGGCATTATTTTACAGTTAGGGCTTCATCCTCTGCGTTGGTTGACGGTGACGCTAGTGCGCACCTTGAGCGATGCTTTCAGTCGTCGCCGGATGCTCCGGCGTCGACCCCTTCCAGCTCCGTGGAATTTGGGCCTACTATGAAGGGGGGACAGTATGGCGCTTTTGGAGCGGTTACGTTGGAGAAATCGAAGCTGGATATGACGAAGAAGGAAACTAAGTCTAGTCCTCAGGTATTTTGGTTTTCTTAAGTTATGCGTATTATAATTACTAGTGAGATGGAGTTGAGGGATTCAAGGTGGATTTTTCGCTGAGGGCTTATAGTGGATAGGGAAAATTATCTGTGGCGCAAAAATGTTCTTTTTTCTCCAGTTTTCTCGAGAAACTGAGTAATTCTTCAGCTTTCAATGTGTATGCTAATTCTTGATTGAACAACTTGAGAATTGTGCTTTGAGAATGATGTTTTAGGTCCTCGTGGTATAGCTGTGTTGATCTTCTGTTGCTTTATCTTTAGTGATTGAATTCCATCCTCCAATTTTTATGTCTTTAGTTGTGGTTATAGTAATTTAAGTCTACGCTGTTATAGAATAATGAACAGGAACTCCTTCTTTCCTGGACAATTTGCAGATTGAAACTCCTTCTACTCTGTAATCTGGGTCATAATCTTCTGTTTTTTAATGGCAGATTGAAACTGGAGGTGGAGGTGGCAACCAGGGAAAGGGTCTTAGTCATGGTGGTGGTGATGGAGGCGACGATGGTGGTGATGATGATGATTACTTTGACAACTTTGATGAGGGTGATGAGGGGGACGAGGGTGGACCGTTTAGGAGAAGGATCATTCTGGAGGAGGTAATGGATAAATCTGTCTACAGAAGTAAAAGTGATCATTTTTTTTTGTCTGAAGATTGGTTCGTTTAACTTTTTTCTAGCATCTTCTGGCTAACATTAAATGTTATCTGCAGTTGTTTGATAGGAAATTTGTTGATGCTGTATTAAATGAGTGGCAAAAGACAATTATGGATTTGCCGGCTGGGTTTCGTCAAGCCTATGAGATGGTAATGATATGCCCCTTTTGTACCCTTCTTTTTCGTGGACTATATCTAATATCTGCTTGTCTACAGGGTATGGTTAGTTCTGCTCAATTGGTAAAGTTTCTTGCAATCAATGCCAGGCCAACCACAGCAAGGTTCATATCACGGTCTCTTCCCCAGGGGCTTTCTAGAGCATTTGTTGGAAGGTTGGTTTTAGGAGTTCCTATTTTCCTATTTTGAAGATAAATGTATCTTTAAAGCTCCGTTCTTAAATTGCGTTCTTTTGACAGCATCCTGAAATATGAACTATGTGATTTATGTCGGGATTTCCTTGTATTCTGAGCTTATGAGTCAGGGTATGTAGACATAATCCTGAATTAGTTCCTCTATCTTAGATACTGGAACTTAGCAAAGCCTAGCTCTCTTATAGTCCTTGTTGCTGTTTTTGTTCCTTTCGCTCTTGTGTGGTTTCAAGAGTAGGATGCTGGGGGAATTTAGGCTTTTTATTCTAACACTAGGATCATAAGTTTGTATATCTCTGTGGCAGCTTAGTGTTATGTTCTTATTTCTGCTTGAATGATTCTGGCTTGTATTTGGCTTGAGAAATTTCTTGATCTTTGTTTACATTGTAGCTTTTGGTTTGTTACTTTGTTAGGATCTCAAATTATGAGTGGCATTAACTACTTAATTCTGTCCCTTATGCCACTTTCAAGACTTTCTTTCCATTTTCTTTAGAGACTATGATCTGTAAATTTGAACAGCTTATTTATTAAAATGAAAGAAAATGAGTAGTATTTTGTTATGTAACTTTGAAACAACTATCTTATTTAAATTAAAGCAAATGAAAAGTATTTGTTGGGATGAGTCGTTGTTAGTAGAAATCATCCATAACTCTCTGATATTTCATTTTAAGATCAAACTGCAAATAGTGCGCATCTCGTACTCGGTTTGGTAACCGAAGATTGCTCATGATCCTTTTCAGTGTGTTTCTCGTGTTACCGTCTGTATATGGCATTTGAATTGGCATGATATGGAACTTGTGAAGTATTGATGAAACTATGAAAGCTGTGGTGTATAGAACTTTTGATACTTTCTTGTCTGCTAGCTGGTCAGTTAGAGATGTCTAAATGCTGATTTCAGCCACCTCTTTAATTGATATTAATATTATATTCTATTTAGTTGTTCTATAGACTGCACAGTTTATTTTTATGTTGGGCTCTTACTATAGCCTGGGAGCATAGATTATATTTGGAACTGTTTTTTTATATGTATATCTGAACTTCCTCTGACAGGATGATTGCCGATCCAGCATTTATGGTCAGGCTGCTTCTTGAGCAGGCAAGTACAATTGGCTGTTCTGTTTTGTGGGAGATCCAGAATCGAAAAGAGAGGTACATTTTTAAAAAGTAGCAATAATAAAGAAGGGAACTCAATGCATTATTATGTGCCTCTGGACTCAATGAGCGCTTCTCCATGTGTCAGGATAAAGCAGGAATGGGATCTTGCCCTCATCAATGTGCTCACTGTGACAGCTTGCAATGCGATTGTTGTTTGGTCCCTTGCCCCCTGCCGTTCATATGGAAATACCTTCCAAACTGATTTGCAGAATACTCTGCAAAAGCTCCCAAACAATATTTTTGAAACAAGCTATAAATATAGAGACTTTGACATCCAGAAGAGACTTCTATCATTCCTTTACAGAGCTGCAGAGTTAAGTATGGTAGGATTTACAGCTGGAGCAGCACAGGGTGCTCTATCAAATTTTGCTGCCAGGAAAAAGGAGGGAAGGTAGAAACAGTCACAATGATAATGTTCTAGCTATTATATTCTGGTTAAGTTCGTCTTGACACTTTGCAATTTTAATTTTTTGTTGGTGGGTTTTATTAGGTTATCCGTGAGCATTCCATCTGTGAGCAGCAATGCACTCGGTTATGGAGCCTTCCTTGGTCTTTATGCCAATCTGCGATATCAACTCTTATGTGGTGTTGAGAGAGCTACGACCAGTTACTTTGATGTTATTGGAGTAGCTCTGTTCTTCAGCACTGCTTTGAGGTTTGTCTTTTGATAATCCGACTCTATTATTATAAACTGATGTACTTGTTCTTATGAACTGGATTGGTTGAATGCTTTTGTTTGACTTGGGTAAAAGTATTTGGAGGTCTCTCTCTCTATCAGCCTGTCGGGTTTCTGGGTATTGAGGTCACAAATTTGGCAATATAGACAGCAAATGAATTTGATCCCTTGTTTAGTTCTTTCCTGCTCATGGCTTCTTGATGCTAACATTGAAAAAACTTATCTTGCATTTTGGATCTCTGGGTTTTGAACTTGTTGTGGACTGAGGAAATAAAATGTGGATGCAAATCCGTGCAGGGTCCTGAATGTTCAAGTAGGAGAGACGTCTAGGTTGGCTTGGCTTGGTGTCGAAGCTGATCCATTGGTTCACTCAGAGGATCTCCTGAAAGCTTACAACAGACCTTCAGAAGGCGTCAACCAGTCTTCTTCCAAATGGTTCATATCTAAGAATGCTATCGTCTCCGGGCTTGGTCTTCTTGGGATCAGGCAAGGACAAACCGACTCTAAAGTGGAGGGTGATGCACCAGCGCCCAAGGCTAGAAGGAAGAGAATTGTCAAAAGGAAGGTGGCAACAAGTTGAACGAAGGTTTAGACGTGGGTTTCTACGAACGCTTAAATTTTCCGCCTACTATATCTACGAGAATGCTGAGTGCGCCCGATTAAAGAGTTACCAAGAGGTATGGTGTTACTGTTGAGGTCTTGTGGTTGGGCGCCGGACAAGCATTGAACAATTTTGATGGTTCTCGGGAAGGCTTTAGCGCCATTTTTATCGATTCTTTTCCTGATTTTGGCCTCTCTAACGAATTTAGCATAATAATTGTGAACTGCAGATTCAACTTTTGTAAGGAAGTTTGATGTGAGCTCCATTGAATGAAGTGCAAACACATTTCTTGTTCACTTGTACTGTTCTACAAAATCTTAAAATACGACTGTAATTTAGATTCATGTATCTTTTTTGTTTCTGCGATAAATACAAATAGGAAACTTTCGTTATTTATTGCTGGCAGAGACCACTAGGTACTTCACATTGTTCCGGTGCTTTTTTTAAACCAATGTACAGATAAATTTAAAGACTGTGTCACAGTGTTTTCGAATCCAAGAAAAGATAAAGCTTATAATCTTGATTTTATTAAAAGAATTCATGAAGCCAATTCCAATTTATCAATGGTTACCAACCAAATATGCTACAAATTTATTAGAGCATTTTAGAAGTATGTCTATGGCGCTGCCACTAACAACCATGAGGTTATAACTTATAAGCACCAATAGGAATTTTAACTGCCATTAGTGAACGAAATGACAAGTGTATGTAATACTATCATTTTATTTTGCTTAAAGAACATCATGTTCTTATAATATTGATCATTAAAATGGATCATACTAGAATTATTTAGTTCATGGAAACCTGTAGTAATCGCTATTTTCGGTGCGCACCCAGTAAACTTGTGTTCTTGTGCAATCGTATCCAAACCATATATATTGATAGCTCTTGTAGACCCTTATATTGCACTCCCTTTGTCAATGACCCGTTTTACCACATTTTCGTTTTTCGTCCGTTCATAACTCATTTGCTACTTTCCTTTTAACCCAATATTTCAACTCCTAATTTACTTTTCAACTCTGAATACGTCATACCAACTGAAGTCAACAAAGTTATTAAAACCCGTATCGCTTAAAATGTGGCAAGTGGATCGTGGACGGAGGCAGTATGTTAATATTACATATCTAATTACATTTGAAGTATCAAAAAGAAATCACCACTAACATGGGATGAGATCCCAACTAACATAACCTCTTATCAGTCATCCAAGTTACACTAGTCATGGTTGGGATCCTTTTCTAGTTAAGGCAAGCACTCAAAACATAACTAGTTCCCATAATAAAAACCAAAAAGAGTAAATAAAGAAACACTGATACCCCTCATTTAGGATGAAATCAATGGACCATATCTTCTCATTAGATTGGTAACAAAACCAAAATACAACAACTAATGAAAACACAACGCAGTGAAGAGTGAAACCCAAAACACAAAAAACGAAGGAAGCCAAAAATCATGAGGCCTTCTTCTTATCCTGAGCCAAAGCCAACCTCTTTTTATCTGCATAATTCTTAAAATGAAAATCAAGAAACAACGCCAAGAGCGAGGCATTAAAAACCGCATTAAAGCACCATCCCCAAATCCCCTCGCAACCGCCGCCGCCGCCGCCAAAATGGATCCGCAGCATCCACCCCGACACCAAGAAGCTGAACACAAACTGCAGAATCTGGAAATCCGTGACGAGCCGCTTCCACCGCGGCCTTATCCCGACGGCGCAGAGAAAATAGTATCCGTACATCACCACGTGCACGGCCGCGTTGGTGACCAGCGCGACGGGGAACAGCGACTGGGGGCCCGACAGCCACACGTGGCACATGACCACCACCGCCGCGTGGTGGTACACGTGGAGGAGCGTGAGCCTACGCGCGCGCGACGCGCTGGCGAGGATCAGCAGCGTGTCGCCGAACTCGAGGATTTTGGAGAAGTAGAAGACGTGGGCCCAGAAGAAGGTGGGCCCACGCGCCGGGGTTCGGCCCAACGGGAAGCAGAGTGCCCACGTCGGGTGGTGTGGTGGGGTTTGGTGGAGTGTGGAGAGGGTGCACCCTAAGGCCATGGTGAGGGAGAGGAGGGAGAGGAGGAGGCTGTGGGCGGCGGTGAGGGGGCGGAGGAGGGGGGCGGGGAGGATTGGGAGGTGGCGGCGGAGGGTGAGGGTGAGGGTGAGGTAGGTGGCGACGGTGGCGGCGACGAAGAGAGGGGAGGCGCCGGGGGATTGATACGGTTTCCACTCGTATTGGCTGATTGTGGGGTGATCGACTAGCCAGTAATGGGCGGTGGAGTAGAGAGTCGACATCACGCGCCGCCGCGGATTGGGGAATTCGGTTGGATTGGGTTAGTTGTGGCCAAATGCGAGTCAATTTTGGCCTCACACTTCTCTCCCAAGGCTACAACGATATGTCTGCTGGCTTTCCAAATTATTAAATACGTTGCCACTTACTACTGTGATGGATACTATATTTTTAATAACATTTGTTATAAAATAAAATTTTACTATATTATAATACAATATGATTAATATTTATAATAAAAAAATAAAATTTTAAAATTTATATACTGTAGTTTTGAAATATTTTGATTAAAAAATATTTATTATGATTCCATAATTTTTTAAAATCCTAATTTTCTGCTATAAATGTTAATCATGTTGTATTATAATATAATAAAATTTTATTTTACTATATATATTATTAAAAATATCAAAATTCGTAGTCACATGCGAAAAATTGTGGGGCAGATGATACTATCCGCTACATTGGTCTATGGGGTTGTCTTATATATAGACAGATAGGATAAGAGAGATTGCAAAAAACATCTTAAACAAAATGAATGAGACTAACTATAGTTGTTTCGTAAAAAAAATACTTCCTTAATCTCGACAAGCTTGTTACATTTTTTTTGGACACGGATATAAGGATAGTTAATAAGTAGGGTAAAGTGATGATAGAAATATATACTTCCTCCGTTTACGAATAGCGTACCATTTTTTTCATTTTAGAATGTCCACAAAGATGTTATATTTTTTTTATTTGACAAAAAATCCTCATAATTCAACCATTTCCAAGGCAAAATGTGGGACCATTTCTCCACTCACACAATACCAGGAGCCAGGAGTGGATCTATTAGTGTGATCAATTGCCCACTGCAAGCTTAAAATTTTCTGTATTATTTAGGTTAAAATCAAAGCTAACCTAGGGCAAATCATTTTTTGTTGGATGAGAGAAGAACTTCAATTTAATTATGGTGTATATTGGACTGGTGCTAAATGAATTTTTTTTGAAGCCATTGCAGGGTGCTGGTGAAGAATGAATTGTTTTGGGAGAGAAGAAGGGTGTGGATCCCAACAAGAAAGAAAATTAGTTTTTAAAATTTTGTTTATGAAAATATAAACAATATTAAGCTCTATTTTGTAGAAAAAACACATCCTACGAATTTTGATATGATTTTTTATAATAATAAATTGTTTATAATACGACATGATATGTTTAGATTTTACCTAGATAAGATATTATTATCCAATATATAAGAGCTGCGAAGTGTGAAAATAGTGTTGAATATTTAATTGTGACCGTGTGAGAAGGTCACCATGGCATTATGAGTAGTCTAATAAAATCAACGAAAAGACTGCAGCAATCTTTATTTAGAACGAAAACTGTATGTATGGAGTAATCTTAATTTTTCTTAGAACAATAATTAAGACAGTAATCATGGATAGCAATAGGTGTTGCCACTTGCTGCCAACATTAATGCTAATTAATTAGCATTATAAAGATAATTAATTAAGATGCATTAGCAGCAATCTTCATCCCAAATCCGCAGTGTTTAGGTTTGCCACAAATGAAGTAGTTTGGGCCTTCAGTTAGAGTTAGTTGGTCGTTGCCAGAAGTGAACGTTTTCGCATTTGCTGGGACTGTGCATGAATCGTAGCTCGCCTTGTCCACAATCACCACGTTGTGGAAAGCTGGTGAGTAATTGAAAACTTCAACCAAAAAAATTAAAATCGTTAGTTAAAATATAAAAAGTTAATTATAAAATTAACCTAATTGATAATCTTAAAATTATACTAGAAAGACATAAGGAATTTAAAAAATTGAAGAAAAAATGGTTAAAAACTAGAAGAATTGAAAGTGTGACTCGGAGAGGGACATCAAAAGTGGGATAGAGGATCTTATGTGGTCGTCACGTCACGTGAGAATGTCTTCACTAGATAAATTTAGTGTGGCATGCTAGATTTTATATGCGGCACCACCATTATGATATCGTCAGGGCGGTTTTGGCCCTGCGCGAGGTGCACGACCGCGTAGGGCCCCCGATTTTCGAGGGCCCCAAAAAATATTTAAGTCCATAAAAAAAAATATGCAGCGCCAATGCGGGTTCAAATCTCTTTGGCCACGAATTTTCGACTTAAAAACAAAAAAAAAACAAAAAAAAAAAAAACAATAGCCACTTTAACGGAATTATGGGCTTACTTCCTAAGAGAAATTCTAAAGCTTGATTAACGGCCACCCCAGCTAGTGATTTAGGAAATATTATTAAAAAAAATTCCATCATGCCAGGATTTTTGTTTCTTCTTCTCACATTCTTCTATTCAATCTATATGAAAGTGTCAATTTTATTCTTCTTGGTTAATTATCCATCATCTACCAATTTCTCGAATTCTCATCTTAACCGACAATGTAATTAGTTACAAAATTTAAAAATTGAAGTTACTCATGTCATATTTACGAACAACTATATGTTGCAAAAAATTAGATGGACTTTCTTTGATGGCTTGAATGTGATCTTTTAGAAGAAATTGAATGAAGAAAGCATTATTTATAATTTTGTTTCAAAAGATACAAGGAGAGCTAAACTTTTTAAATTAAATACTAGTATTAGTTTTTTTTATCATTTAATTAATAAAATAAACATATTTTATTTATTTATATTAAAAAAACTATTAATAAATGGCCTAATTTTTCGAATTTGCTCTATTTTAAGTTTGCCCTGCCACTGGATATGGTGCGTGTATTTTCATATCAAATCTGGCATGCTGCATCGATTTCTCTATGTCGGAATCAAGACTTGTGACATCATCAAAAATCTTGAAAGCGTTGTTCAATGATTTGCCAACGTTGTGATAAAGTATGATATTTTTCGTAAAAAAATTTATTTACACACTTATATTTATTATACTAACCTAGAGTGTCGCCGGCCTTAAAAGTCTTGCCGTTTTCCCAGCCGGCGACGTTGAACTTCCACCCCGTCGTGTCTCCGACGGTGTAGTTGGCGGCGAGGGCAGGGTTGCTGCCGAGCAACACGGCCAGAAGCACTATTCCGACCAAGATTGAGTTCAATTTCTTCATGGACATCATTTTTATGAACAAGTGATGATTGTTTTATCTGTATTTTTCATTTGGGTTCAACTCTGCCAAATGCTTATATATTGTGAGTCATTTTGATTTTTGGGTAATAGTTTAATTCCTTTGACTTTTCGAGTTAATTTCCATAATTCAACCAAATATTTTGGCAATTTAATTTATATTAATGACTTGTCTAATAAAGGATTTGGAGTGAAGATGGTGAAGATATGCTTCTTGTAATTGTAATACTAAATAATTGTCTAAATATGTGCGACCAAAGAAAGAAAGTACAGTAATTGCGAAAAATATTTGATTGCATGGCATTAGTGTGGGATTTTGTGGCGTTTTCCATGATTTATTTATTAATTTGCTGGATTTTTGCAATTCGTCACAGCGAAAATGGTCAAAAGCACACGCGTGGTAATATATACTAGTAGTAGATCTGCTCAACCTTAATTAAGGATATTTTTCAGATATTATTCTTTCGACATGGGTTTTAATTTAATTTTCAAATACAACCAGAATAATTCTTCAACAATTTCAAGCATTCAGATAGATTAACTCCAAAACTTTTACTATTAGAATCATTTATCCACCTTCATTTTAAGGTTAAACCATATGTTCTTTTTTTCATTGTCGTAAAGTAAAATGTTGTTAAATTAGTCTATTTTGGTATCGATTTCATTATACTTGTTCCGCAAATTAAAATTTGTTTGATATCTTAATTTCCTAGTTATGTAAACACCTAAAACCACATATCATGGGCCAAGAGTATTTTTGGTGGCCGACCCTATGAAAGAGACCGATAGGGGCCCAAAATAGGGCTCTTTTAAGCCCAAAAGGTGTATTTAAATTAAACATTGTCATTTAGAGATGTTAGAGCTTCAAATTAAACATGACAACAAAGCATAAACTTAATCACGAATATTTGCGTTAGGCCAGCCTAACAGTTAGGTCAATTGTTTGTCGCTCATATTCTAAGCCATAATCGAGCGGGGGGGCCGAAGGCGAACCCAGAGCAAGCTTAAAGACAAAATTATTGTTGGTCTTATTATCTATATATTAATTGGGTCGACCTAACGTAAATGTGCCTCAAACTTAATAGATAATACGTTTACTCTTCAATCAAAAGGTTGGGGAGTATGAATCACCATGGAGGAGAAATATATGGGGAACCATTAATTATAGATCCTTCTTAACAAAACAAGAAAAATAAAAAAATAAATGTATTTCATCACTAGATGAATTAAAACACATTACCAAATCGCCCAAGTTAGAGTTCATAATTCATGACACTATCTTGTAGATTTAAACTCTAATAATCAATTAGCCATGTAGATCGGACACCTCAAAATATGTGCATGTCAACATTTTAACTAGAAACCTAAGAAAAGTGAGAGACACAATTTTTTCCCCCTCAATTCTTTTTATATCCTATGACACAAGGTATGAAAAGAACATACATAGATCCTTGCACCTTTGAGGAAACTTTCACTGGATTTCAACTAAAATATTTGAGCTTTAATTTCTAAATTAGATTCTCCTCCAAAAAAAGGGCATCCAAAAGGGGATATTAATTTCAGTCTTTTGAAATATCTTTTACAGATCCTTGTCATAATTTTCTTCTTTGTTTTTTAACCAGCCAGAAAAAAGTCTATAAAAAAACTTTAGGCTCGTTAATTTTTAGTTTGATGATTCACATGACATTCAACAACATAAATCTCGAGGATTTCAATCACCCGAAATTGATGCTAGCGAGATATTAAATTCACTATAAGAAATTTCTTGTACGTGACTCATGAGATCACCAATTGCGGATGGGATCCTCTGTGCCACCGTGTGCCACTATGAATTTTAATACTTTTTAATAATATTTATTGTAAAATAAAATTTTATTATCTTATAATACAACATGATTAACATTTATGCAAAAAATTAGAATTTTTAAAAATTATATACCATATTTTTGAAATAACCAA
>JAYJMF010000091.1:1260940-1284633 GCA_036873715.1 Salvia sclarea
CCCCCCCAAATAAAACAAAAGAATTACACCTTCTCTGTTTGTTATTTTTAATTTATATGTTTAACTTATTTTCTATATCTCAGTAAAAATTCTTATCCCATGGATATTGTGATTAATTGTAACATTCTTTGTGAAGGTTTTTATAAGGTTCGAGTTTTTTGAAGCATGTCATATATTCAGATATATTACCATTCAATTTGCTGCATGCATATGGTTTGCTTTCTGTAGCAATGCCCTTTTTTCTTCCTGGCCTTTTGCAGGACACAAAATAGGTTTTGCTTGCTCTTAACAGTTTACGTGCTTCTTTATTTAAACCTAGCGTATTTTGGCACGGATTGTTAGGATGATTTATAATGCTTTGGTTAATTTGAGTTGGTCACCTGGGCAGGTGATCAATTTAACTTTATCAGGTTGCTTCACCTATGCAGTTGATTTATAATGCTTTGGTTAATTTGATATTGATGCATAATCATGGAAAGAATTCATCCTATTATCATCATGTTCATCATCATCAGAACCCATTCTTGCAAGTTGAGGGATCGACTTCATGGATCTTTTTATCCACATGCCATATCTTAATAGAATTTATGTAATTTTTATGCACCTGTGGTTTTGTGGAATGAAACTATCTATCTCTTTAGCAATATAAAGTACTTCTGGGGTGCTGAGAATCTTGTTCAGTATTAATGACTGATTGCTTCTTCAATATCAGCGGAGTTGACCCTTCTGCTCCAGCAGCTGAAATTAAGAAGGCTTATCGCAAAGCTGCACTAAAATATCACCCCGACAAGGTTTTGATATATTTTCTTTACGGTGTTCATTTTTCTAATGCATTCTGATTGGGAAGATGAGTAAGTATATTGTAAACTGGTATAGGCTGGTCACTCTTTGGCAAGAAATGAAAATTCAGATAATCCTATATGGAAGGAAATAGCAGAGGAGGTCCATAAAGATGCAGATAGACTCTTCAAAATAATTGGGGAGGCATATGCAGTACTTTCAGACCCTACAAAGGTATTGATTTTTAGTATCTCAATTAACCTCTGTCGCTCCTGCCCATATATTTTCTCAGTTTCCACGATTAATTATAATGCTTAAGTCTTCAAAATAGCTTTGTAGTTGGGTGTGGGACTCACCTGTCGTTAACTTTACGGGCATATTTCTAGATAATTATCATTAAAGCAAAAGGTTTGTTCTAGTAGGGCAGTCATCCTCTATGGTGAAAGCGTTGTGGCTCTCACTGCTGAACTTGTTTCAGTTTTCTGCTATTAGTTTGAATTAATTGCCATGTCGAGGAAGTACACATTTATCAACAGAAATGTTGTTTGCAATGGCTGAATGGTTTCCACTTGCAGCGCTCACGTTATGATCTAGAAGAGGAGGTGCGAAATGCTCGCAATGGAAGTAAAAATTTCTCAGATTTTCAAAACTATACATTTGAGAGGAGTGGTTCTAGGAGACAATGGCAAGATGCAGGAAGATCATACGGAAACTCAGCTAGAGGGTCCGAGAGAAACCACTACCATTGGCACTCATAAGGCCTTCTGTGGATGGAATCATAATATTTGAATTAAGGATTGCAGGAAGGGTGTACGATCTCGTGTTGCTCTTGAAACTTGACCCTCTCAACAGTGGGGGCTGATGGACTGAATCTGAATTTTGATGGGTAGTCCAAATGAGGCTCTACGACGTATAAGCCAGAAACTGGTAACTGCTGGATATGAGGAAACAAATGTTTCTGGATGGAGAAGGAACGAGTTTGTTCTTATTTCTTCACAATATTCGACCCTTTAGCTTGAACTGGCATGCTACCAGTGCATGCCTGCAACTTGCTCAAGTCGGAAGTTTTGTGAAGAAGAGAGTGAGAGGTAGAAAGTTGGTAGTACAGGAACAAGGTTGGAGTATAGCTGATTTGTGTTTCATCCTGCTGAGTGTATGTATTTGTGTTGTAATTCAAAAGCTCCATTTTGCGGTTTTTTGTTGTGCATAAGCTCTTTGTTTTTTCTACAGATTGCGTTTGTGCCATGTGGCGTGTGCGCGCACATTTTTTCTTTCATCAATGACAACAAAAATGGGAAAACAAATTTTTTTTGCCTATTGTTGAATTGTTTTTGTTTATATTGTTTGACTGTTAGCGTGTTCATTATTCGCTTCTGTTAATTATTTACAAAACGCATATAGGCAAATTACATGGGGCAAAGCCTGTGATGAGATTTGAATATTGGCAACAAGCTTACACACCCCACAAAGCTTACTGACACCAAACTAGGTTTATTTAAATAAGGTAAGGTGTTGCCTCAAAAAAAAAGGTAAGGTATTTAATTTTAGCACTAAAAGAGATGCTTTTTTATATGGTTGATTCAAAATTAGGGTCTGTATTAGGAACTTAGTGTGTATGATTGTTATATTCGATAACCAATCCATTAAACTTCTAGAATAAGATGGGAAAGTATATGAGCACATCTCCACAAGCCTTGTACAAATTTGAATCACTTCATCCCATTATTAAAAGAAGTAGTATATGTTATTCTGAATTGCCTACTGTTTGCTATTTTGCTAGTACAACTGTGAAAAAACTAGCATTCAAATTAATAACTTGAATTGACGCAACGATAGAGTCAAAGGAAACATATTCTAGAGATTCAATTTTAATGGACAAGTTATTCGATCATAGTAAGGTTATCCAATCACATTGTCGAATTCGACAACTACGTTATATAGTGTTTGATTTTATGTTCTGTTTTTAAGTATAAATATCATACAGTTTTAAATTATTTGATCACAAAAGAGATTATGGTTATAGTGTGTGATTTGTCTTTTAGAAGAATTGATACTTTTATGACATCTACACATGCTAACGTCTTGCATTAAGGAAATTATTAGCAGTTATAGTTAGATCATGAGTAAGATTTCAATATTACTTAGAATTCTAAGACATACATTAGATTTTGCTTTGAAGCTAATCTTCAGCTCTTCATTAACTTATGATATATTTATAAACTTTTTCATTTCCTTTTATTTAAACATTCTTTAATTTAATAATTCAAACACTCAATTCCTTGACTATGTTGTGTTCTCAACACATATATGGCTTGGTTAAGGTGGATTGTTAAAAAAAGTTTTATGGTTTGCAGGAATATAACACATTTTTTTTTAAAATGTCGAATGCAATTAAAGTAGAGGTGAACTCCTATATATCAATGTATATATACATCAACTATTTTAATCTATGTCTTTCTACTTCATCACCTTATATAATAAGGTGATGTATTTATATATCGAGGCACGAGAGTTTTCGCCATTAAAGTATAGTATATTGAAAATAAAAATATTTAAACCCCAATTATTATTTTCCTTTTCCTAATTTGTACTCCCACTTTCTCTCTCACACATTTCACCCTTTTTCCCCACAGGGCCTTTTGCTCTCTCTTTCTTCCCCTCTCTCTCTTAAATTTTAATGTCTTCCGCTGTGGTCTCGCTTTCTCTGTCTTCCGACATCGTTTCCAGCAGACGGCATTGTTTAATTCTTGATGACCAGCCGCTGGGCTCTTCCATGATGCTCCCATTCTCAACATGACTGATCATCAGGTCCCTCACCTTTCAAAGATTCTTTCTTTTCTTCTTCTCTATATTATAATCATTTGTGCGCGAGGGAAGCTATTGTTTGAAACTGTTAATCTGGACTTGGTAGGGCTATGATTAACTTGTTTTGGGGGTGTTTGAGCTGCCTCGAGAATGACTGTGAGCTAGGGTTTCTGTGTTTTCTTCGAACTTTTGCTGGAACTTTAGATACTTCGAAGATAAATAGAATATTGCCAACTGTTTTTAGGTGAATGTAACTAACATATATCTGTATGTTGGAAATCCGATGGTTGCCATTGAATTAGATTCGTGGCTGACATCCTTGCTTAGTTGCTTTGCGCGCCCCCGCTGATTCTTATAATTTTGCAAATAAGAGATAGTTCTCTTAACTATGATAAGTTTGGTGGGTTGAGTTTAGACATGAAATAATGTATATAGGCCACTAGTTTAAGAAGAAAATTTTCAAGCTTTAGAGATCTGAAATTTGATTTATCTCTTCTAGTTACAATTATTTCTTGGCCATTTCATTCGGGTAAAACTGGTGCTTCCTTATCATTGGTAAAGCATGGCTTTGTGTATTTTCATTATTAGCTAATAAACTTAAGTCACTTGTAGTAGGTTACATAATATCATATAAACCAGTTTTAACACTGCAAACTTCAGAAGAACAGGAAAAGAAGTATGAAGAAGTTAAGAACTGAAGGAGGAGGAGAGAGGAGAAGAGTGCATAAAATTATATAAGCAACTAATCATACAAATCATTCACTTTGCTGTATATACATTGTAGTATATTTTTGAAAGTGAAAGCTGAGTGCACTAGAAATGAGTTTTTCTATTATATGCAAGGTGAGCCTTTTCTGCAATGGGTATGACCTTGTAGGCAGTATGATGAATGTGTTGGTTTGGTCAATTTTAGTATGGTACTAGCTGTTGGAGTGACTGCTAATTTTGGTTATGTTGTTGAATATTAAAACATGTTGAGCTTGTTTGTTCATGTCGTTCTAAAAAACACTCCTTTACATGGTAAGAGACCACACTGGTCAACACATGGAAGTTGAATATGAAATACTATGTGTTTTGACTAGATTTTTCTCAAGAACATCCCTGTAATTCATGAGCAGCATTGTTCAATAGAGGGTATGATGAATACATTTGTGGACTCAGCATGTTTTCTGTTGGACCTTATATAACACATATTTTTTAATTTCAGGTGTTGGTTTTTGGATCATTTACTGAAGATGAGATCAGATCCATGCAATGCCAGCCACAAAAGAATGATAAAGAGATAATATTTGGTTCTTTGGATTTAGAAACTTTAAGATCTGTGGGAATTTTCAGTACAAAATTGACTGAGATTAATTCACCTAATGGATCTGACCGTTCGCTATTTGATAATGCACCAAATAAAATGCTCCCTAGTGACAGCAGAAGTGCATCAGTCTCAGAAGTTGATGTGGTTGAAGGAAATGGGTGCGCCAGTAGCATCATCTGTCCTGGTGGTAGTGGTTTGAAACAATCGAAGTCCGTCAAAATTGATGGACATGCATCTTTAGGTTCTGATAGTGCACACAATTTATCTAAAGACTCAACCACAGAGCTGCCTGATATCAATGGAGTGAATGGTTTATCTTCCTCAGAAAATGGTATTCAGCAAGTAGACTCCAAATGGAACACCTACAAGGATTCAAGTTGGCCAAAACCTATTCGTAGGAATTTTTTGCCTCGAGGTTTAGTCAACTTGGGAAACCTTTGCTTTCTCAATGCGACTCTGCAGGCTCTACTATCATGTTCTCCCTTTCTGGAGCTGCTGCATGAGCTAAGAAATCGTGATATACCCGAGGTAGCCTGCTGAATCAACTTTTATTGCATATTAAAGTAATTTATCTTGTAATCCCACTCACAAGAGTTTCATTTCTTTTGCACATTGTAGATTGGTTATCCAACATTGCGTGCATTTGTTGATTTCATTTCTGACTTCGACATGCTCACTGACTCAGTTGAAAAGGGGAATGAGAATACTGCTGTTCAAACTGGAATACCATTTCGGCCTGTCATGTTTGACTCCATATTGAAGAGTTTCACTCCTGATATTCCTGATAACTTATCAGGCAGGCCTAGGTTTGTGCTTGGTGCTTCTGTATACTTTTCCATCTTCTGTTTGCTGTCTCAGTGTAGTATATCATATTATCATATTGTAATTTCTATTGACCTCTATTATCATATTATGGTTAACATTAGGTCACTTTAAAGGAAGTTTTTCTATTTTTGCTCTAGGTTCGCATAGCCTCTAAATGTCTGCGTGTGCAAGTACATATTATTATAGCCACAGCTTAGGGAAATTAACTTTTGTTTCTGTTGTCTATGTTTTCAAAAATATGCTTACAATCAGTATCAACTCTCAACGCCAAGGCACCGTAGTGTAACACAATTAAGATCCAGATCTGATAGTGCCATATTACTGCAGCTTTTGACTAAAGAAATTGATAGCAGGACCAATGGTATGATAAAACTTATAATTTACAAATTGAAGCATGGAAGATTATATGAATTTAATTAAAATGAAATTTTGATCTTTCAAGTTTGTATTTTTATGCATATGTAATATAATACTGCATTGAATTATATTATTTCTAAACCTTGATTAGTAGGCATTAGAGTAAACTGTTTTCTCAAGCATATTACATGAACTATGGCATGTATGTGTCTTTATATTTGTCAGTTCATCTTGCTTTAAAATGTGATTTGGAGTTTCTTTTGATCATTGGATTCTGCTTGACTTTCAGACAAGAAGATGCACAGGAGTTCCTAAGTTTTGTCATGCATCAGATGCATGATGAATTACTTAAACTGGATGGGCAAGTTCCAAATGGAAATGGAAAAACTGCATCTTTGGTCTCTTCAACTGATGATGAGAGTGAGGATGACGACTGGGAGACTGTTGGTCCAAGGAATGAAACTGCAATAACAAGAACCCAGAGTTTTCTACCATCAAAGTTGAGTTCCATTTTTGGTGGTCAATTAAGAAGTGTGGTGAAAGCAAGAGGTGGGTCAGGGTGTGAAGCTCCTAAATCAATGAATTTGCATGAATATATATTTCATTTGTCATCGCTCATCATTAATCACTCCCCAGCTACTTTTCATTCTTAATTACTATGTCTTTCCATGATCATCTGTAATTAGCTATTCTTGCTACTTTTACCAAATAATAGGTTGGATTAGTCAGCAGTACAGTAAATACTGTGTAAGACTGTGATCCAATTCTTGGAACAGTATCATGCTGGGTTCCAAAACATCAACCTGTTTGATGTTGAACCTACAGAAGTCAGGCTTTCTAGTTTGGTGGATAAAGTTATTAAGAACAACAGCCATGCTCTTGAAAGGGAAAAACTAGTGGACCTTGTATCTAGAAGTTCAACAAAGGGAAAGTACTACATGCCTTTTACGAGTTTTTACTGTGTTTCCAAGTACAATATCAAAAGATCGCTTCTTGGGTGGTCATCCACATAAAAGATGTAGTGTCTAGTATTCTAGGAAATATAACAATGACGTTCATCAACCCCTGCCCTCATTCCATGTTTATATTCGTACTGGCTGCTATCATTTGTATATAATCTCATCGCTTATCTTGTATTCTGCAGGTAACAAGTCCTCTGCTACCATACAGCCATTTATCCTGCTCCACCTTAATATTTGTCCCGAGCCTATCTGTACAGTAGAAGATGCACTTAAATTGTTTTCTGCACCAGAAACACTTGAAGGGTATAGAATATCAGCAGCTGGAAAGGTATACCTTATGTGATAATTAATGTGGAGCATCAATACTTTTTTCTTTTCCCTTCTTTTCATGTCCATCTCATATTCTTGGCTCTTTAAACTTCCTTGACATTTTCTTTATCAGCATATAGAACAACCTCAAATCTAGCACTAAGTTTTTTACGAATGAATGTCTGGGTTGCAACTTCTCTGCTATCTGCTATGGTGTCAAGATTATTCATTTTCTCATTTAAATATGTATGTTCTTCATGGGTTCGTACTACATCTTCCTAATGTGACTCAGTCTCAGGAAGCCTGGTAGATATGTAAAAACATAAGCATCCAAATGCTAGACATAAAGTAAATTAGAAGTTACTGCATGCAGATTAGACCTGCAACTGCTGTACCATAAGTTCTCATGTCAAGAGCATCACTTAAAAAAATTATTTTGTCTGTCTTCAGGCTGAGGTGGTTACGGCCAGCAAATCTGTTAAGATTTTGGAGCTTTCTGAAATTATGGTTTTGCATTTGATGCGCTTTAGCTACGGAAGTCAAGGAAGCACCAAATTGCACAAAACTGTGCATTTTCCTTTGGAGCTGCTTGTTGGCCGTGAATTGCTCGCATCTCCAACTTCTGAGGTGATACTTGCTCCTACTTTTGATTATTTCTGATAAATGACAGTATATATATACACGCATAGGATCGATCCTCTATAAACTCATCCCTATATATAAAAAAAATACATATAGCACTAATCCATTTGACTTTAATTATTTGTTCCCCTTCCTTCCTAGAAGGCCTCAACTTCAACTTTTACTTAATCCCATGTTATTATAGTTTATGTTTAAACCTGTTACATAAAATTTCTGCCCAGGACTAAGAATTGGAGAAACATTTGTAAGGTTCGATATTCGCTACTACCTATGCTTATATTTTCTGTTAGTGTGAACTGTTGATGAGTTGAGATTCACTGAAAATTTTCAGATGGGCCTAATCACATTTGATGATAATAGAGCCCATATGACAAAGATAGACTTATGAATGTTGCCCTGATTAACTTCTTAATCCATAGTTCTAATTTTGGAACAATCATCAAGCAAGTCTTCTGGGAAGGATGATAATGTGCTTTTTCCCATGGGATGACTTGATTTGCATCATAATCAAACATGTCTAAGAAGAGCTAAAAAAGCATGTAAAATGTCTTAAGACATAGTTTGAGCTTTTGCTATTACAGTTACTGGAAAGTGAAAATCGAGGTAAAAATGCTAGTTCCTCTTTATCTCTTTTCTCAGTGGATATTGTACTGGTACTAGGAGGCTGGATATTTCACTGCAGAAGAAGTCCTGTAAAAGTGTTGGCAATAGAAAGCCTTTGCATTAATACTGCAGGAGTGATCATTTACATTAACTAGCTCTGATACATTGATCATGTTTTGCTTTGATGATTTGTCCTGAAAATATATCTAAACTCTGTTGATCTTAATGAGCACTACTTTGTAGAATATCTTGTTGGTGACTTAACACAATGAGCTTTCTTTATGTTCTGGAATGCAAGGAAATATATATTGCTGATTGACAATCTTCCCAAACTGATTGATGTAGGCTAGAAGGTATGAACTGGTTGCTACGATCACTCATCATGGTAGGGACCCTTCAAAGGGGCACTACACTGCGGATGCACGTCACCCCAATGGTGCATGGCTGCGTTATGATGATGCCTCTGTCACACCCATTCCTAAAAGCAAGGTGCTGCACGACCAGGCGTATGTTCTCTTCTACAAACAACTGTAGCTACTATGTCATTGTACATGTACTCTATTAGGTTGCGCGAGTATAGAATCTGGCAATATTGATGACAATAGCTAGTGAAACAGAGAGACACAGTAGTCTTGCGTTATTTAGACAGGTCCCTGATTATTTCAACGACTGAGAAGCATTTAATTCAGCTCAAACCAGTTGGCAGTATGGAATATGGGTGATTTGCAAGGAGATGAACCCAGGTATATTGAAAACGTTTTGATTGTACTCAAATGGGGGTAAAAAGAAACTCGAAGAAAACCTCCAATTTGGGTTGGAATGGCTGTAACACTATTCGTTGATCTGAGAATTCTAGTGAGCGACATTTGGTTGTTTGTTAGAATTGAGTGCTAAAAGTTTTGTGGACATCATCGATCAATGAGAAGATGAAATCCAGCTACACTATTTTTGGTCTAAATGTACCCTCATTTGCAACAATTTTAAAGATCTTGTGTACAATTAATGCTGTAGTTATTGAAGGGTTTTCACAATAGGTGATTATGCTAAGCTCATAAGTTATATAATGTACGTCTTAAAAGCTCTTGCAACCTACTTATATACAAGATCTTTCTTCGCCTAGCCTTTTTTTGGTAAATATTTTTAGGGTTATGAATTAGTATGATCCATTGACTAGAGGAATTGTTTGAAAATTAAAAATTTATATATTATCTACATATTCGCTTGGTGATTATATATTACGAAAACTGGTGAAATATAAAAGTGTAAGATTCTAATGAAACTGTGTAGTAAGAACTGTTCATATATTCTATATGGCTTGTTCGGTTTATAAGATAGTCTCTCAGATAGAATACATCTCCTATTCGGTTGATACAATAAACACTAAGATTTAATCCTTGATATTGTCAAAGATAAATAGTCTCATGATAATCCATCCTACCCTCACCCTGAGATTAAAGATATATACAAGTTCGCCTTATTTTTTTGTTGGGTATAATACAATTAACTTCCGTTGCCAAGTGCCAGCCGAGAAAGAGAGATAAATAGATTGCGGGTGATGATGGCTCATGGCAGCGGCGGCTTATTGCCGGATCTGAGGGAAATGGCGGGTGGCGGCTTCTCGCTGGATATGAGGGCTCGCCGGATTTGGGCGAAGACGAAGATCTCCAAGAGAAATGGAGGGTCCGACGGGTTGGAAATCTTGTAGAGCGAAGAGAACGCAACGAATTGCAACGAGAAGAGAGTGATAATAAGAGAGAAAGAAGAGAGAGCATGCTGAAGAATTGCAGAAAGGAGAGGAAAGAGGCATTCGAATTGCAGAGATGAGAGTCGAGAGAGACGAGAGAGAAGGCTTGTGAATAAGAGAGAGAAAAGAGAGATGTACTAGCAATTCTTTTAAGGATATAATAGTAAATTCAACATTAAATAAAATAATAAATTAAAAACAATTCAATTGCATAAAAAATAGTCAGGCCAACCAAACAAACTTTTTTAGAATAATTTAATCTTGAGTTGTCCTATATTGTATCTCACTATTATTTTATCTCATAAACGTATAAATACAGAGCTACGGGAGGAATGATCTTATATAATGTGGCATTTAAAAGAGATTGTTGTGTTGATAGTCTGTGAAAATCTCAAGATTATGACCTAAACACATTTAATATTTGACTTATATTACCAAATAATTTTAAGTCGTTGACTAAATATTACTACGATAGATAAAAATTAAAACACATGAATGAGCCTTTGAAAATTGATTGACAACTAATCATCATCGAAACTTCAAATTACTTTGTACCTTACTACCTGATTTATTTCAATGTCGAGCTTGAATAAATCAATTTGGATATCAACCAAGTCAAGATTGACTTGCTTATTTACTATCTCAAATTCAATATTGACTCATGAATTTAAACGAACTTGTGATACTCATCAAAGATCGAAAGTTGAACTTAATGATATGGCTGCGAAGATATAAGGTTAAAAAGTCGTTAAGGGCAAATCCAAGAGGCAGGAGATTGGGCAAGACGATTCGTTTGAATTTGAGCATAGCAAGTAATTCAGCCGAGTTCCAAATGAAAAAGACTTCATCATACAACAAGGAAAAGTAAAAGAACATAAATTATAAAAAAAAAAATATTAAAAGAACTACTGCTCGTCTGGTGGGTTGCTAAGCTGCCTCAAGTTATACTTAGCTAATTCCTTGTACTTCTCCACAACTCCAATCAAGCAAACAGTCTGAAAACAGAGTCACCATCAGCCATATTTGAGTCAGACCAGTGCATTATAAATTTTCAACAAACAGTGGAACAACACTAGCACGTTCAGATGCAAGTTTTGCAAGTTAGTCGTTTCCGGAAATGCACTTATTGTTTAATGTGTGGCTGTGTTTATGCATCAAGAGATTTGAAGTCATTAGGTACAGTTTCAGATATAGATGTAAGTCTCATCTAGAAGGCATGCTTATTGCATGTAGCAATGGTTGCAACAAGCACAGTGATAGCGTCGTTTATAAGTTAGTGGTGACAGTAGGTGCACTACTAAAAGGCCAAAATCTCAGAAGGCATAGTACTTTTTAACTCAGCTGTGGCGGCTCATAAGAGACACCAGTTATATTTCTTTAACAAAGTCGGATTTTCTTACCTTGACAATTTGGACCATTATACTTATATCTGGGTTGGCAAGATCGACCTTGTGAACAGATGGAACAGATTTGGCAACTGCATCGATAACTTTTGCACGATTAATGCCAGTGTTTGCACGAGCATCATACAAAACTGAAAACTGAAACAAAACAAAAAAAAAAAAGTAAGAATCATCTTGTTTTTTCATACTCACTCCATCCCAAGTGTGCGAGTTTTTCCTTTTCTGTCCGTCCCTCAAAAGTGTGCAAGACTCCTTTTATGGAAATCTACTTTACCAAAAAAGTCAACAATCTCCAACTAACATACACACAATTTTTCAAAAAGTGGAACCCTTTCTCCACTCACATTCACTTTACCACTCATTTTATTAAAACATGTGTCACTCCAAACCTTGCACACTTTTGAGGGACGGAGGGAGTATTAATTATTGCTTTATGGTAAAGACGATTGCTTCAACAGGACTTAATAAAATCAGAAGCACTACTACCACTAGGAGGAAGGTCAAAAAGTTGAAGTGTCCATATGAAGTTGATTCACAAGGACAAAATGACCAACCACACATAACTAGAATTACTCTCGACACATCAATCGACTTACCAAACATATTGGCAAAACAAGTTTGTTATATCTCAGGTCGAAGCATTATCACTACGAAGGCTCCTTTTTAGTCTCACTGTCTCTATTAGGTTGATTCACAAGGACAGAATCTATTGACCCTTTTAAATCAATATTTAAAGTCCTAGTTTTTTTTTTCAAACGAATATTTAAAGTCCTAGTTAATGTTCACAAAAACAAAACAATAATAAGAAAGCAACATATTTACCTTATGTGGTTTCTCAGTTTCTATAGGAAAATACTTTTCGATCACAGGTCTAATGGCTCGTCTGATTTCCTCATCTGATGTGTAGCATGATACTTCAACCGGAAGCAATCTTAAAAGAAACCTGGTAAAAAAATCCATGCGCTCAGCTGGGTGACGCCCAATGCTGGACATATTTTGAGAAACTGGGAAAGAACATGTCAGGAATTAACCTTGAGACGTGTTTCTTGCTTACAGCAAGAGAAGTCATCATGTGATGGACGATATCTTTTGGGCTGGGATCTCCCTCTCTCTTACGCATTTGGATGAAGATAACACCATTACAACCGGTGTCAAGTTTACATAAACGCCTCTGCTTATACAAAGTGATAAATGCATCACCCAAACAGAGTAAGCAGTAATAGACGTGATAAATGTGGAGAAGTGAGAACACAAAAGAAGATTTCAGGCTCGAAAGGCGATACTGCTGATTTATATTGTCAAGTCATATTAGAACAAGATAAACAAAACAAAAACAAAGAAAAGGAGCACTCGCTGACATCCTTACTCCATTACTAGATTACTAGGAATTACGAATGTCGATAAGTAAGGAATCAGCCGCATTCAGGTGCAAGTAGAATAAAGATAAAGTATACGCTAGGACTGACCTTGCTCTTATCTCCTAGTTCTGCCAGCTCAGCTTCAATTAACTTATCAACAGATGTCGTCTCGACCTTTTTGGGCAAGCTTCCTATGTTCTCGGCGTCTGCATTGGTGCATTGCCTCTTAGCTGGTGGCCCCAGAGCCTCAGCTTCTTTGATGTCTTGATTCTCAGGCTTCTCTTTCTCTGTAGGTGTTGGATTCTCAGTAGGCACAGCAATCTCAGTTTCAACTCTTGACTCGTCATTTCCATTGTCATTCGAGGCAATAGCATTCGGGTCTTTGTTCTCCCCTGTGTTTAGATTGTTCTTATCATTTGTGTCATCTTTATCATCGTCGTCGTCGTCATCATCATCATCGTTGTCGCTGCTGGAAGAATCCGAATCTGAGAATTTTATGATTTTGTTTGAAGGCTTCTTAGGTGGTTCTGTGTACTCAACTTTGGGCTCTGCATCATCCACCAGCTCTTCATAGAACTGTTTCAAACATAAATATCAAAACTTTAACTCTGACATCACTACTTTCATGCTCTAACAAGAAGACACAAGAAAAATCAACAAGTAGTGCATCAGTCATATCTCTGTCAATGAGAAATGATTCCTGATCTCAATCTACCATGAAAATTAAGCTAAAAAGTACTCTTATCATGATAAAATAGCACGGGTCAATAACCAAAAACCTAAAATCACAAAGTCAGAGTTGTGTCAATCGGAGACATGCTAATTTTGCAATATACTCTTAATGAGAAGCTCAAGGAATCATGTGACATGGAATAAGCTAGGCCAACATCAAAGACAGAAGCTTTGACGTTTGCCACATACAAACATCTGCTTTCTCATTGTCCTTGAGATCCAAGTGACAGTAAACCAAAAAGGCATCATCTCCAACTTAGGCTTGCAGTTTCATGTTGTTCAAATTCATGCAAAATTTCATTTTTAACTATGTACACATGTTTAACATTGGACCATAAGCCCTTAATTCAAGTGCATTTTCCAACATGTCATCTGATCATCAGAATAAACATGAAGGGGGTCTTTACTATCCATAGCCTAGATAGGATAAAATAGTATAGGCTAATCTATCGCTTATCTTAATTTCAACAATTTGGGATAACTTGCTTGACTCGTTCTACTTAAAAAAGGCTAGGATTGGAGAAATTCTAGTATTCAAGATAGAAATACTCTATCGTGTATATTGTTAATCACAAAAAGTAAACACCCCAAAAACAAATTACTAGAGTAACATCTGCAACAACTAGTAACAGCATCATCAAAAACAACTCTTGCTCCATAACCAAATTGAGTAGTCAGCCAGTCAATAGTTTTCAAACTTAAGGGGAGATCGATGTACGAACTAATTAGGTATACTTATGTGCAAATTCATCAACAGAAAATAGATAGCACATTAGCACCAGTACAGAAAGATACCAAAAACCTAAGTTTATGATAAAATGAACAGTTCAAAAGATTTAGCTATTCTAAAACCAATAAAATCATGAACGACAAAACAGCCTTCATTACAAACGAAAATACTATTCAAATTATACAACACCAAGAAAACTCACTCAACTCATAATCCAGAAAGAAACAGAAAGTTAAATTAAACAAGTAGTCAGTCAAAGGCACACTTTTTATTGATGGTGAAAGAATGGAATTAATAAGAGAAATAAGAAATCGATTAATTCTCCTTGGTGGGGGTTTAATGGTTTACATGATTAGAAAAGTAGATATACATACAGATTCAATGACACTGATAGCTTCATTTGCTGCCTGGTGCTCCCTCCCACCATCACACGTTATAAAGAATCCCTCAACTCCTGGACGTAACGGGTAAGAACCCTTTTTCACTGGCTTCTGCAAAAAGCAAGTTAGAGAAACAGTTGAAGTTCATCAACATATGTAGAGGGGGAAGAGAGAAGTAAGGGGCAATTATTACATATTGGGGAAGGTAATTCTTTCTCTTCTTGTTAGAGTTGGGTTTGTGGTCGTTCGCCATTGAGGAGGAGGAGGAGGAGGAGGAACTGCAGACGAAATGTGCTTGCCGAGAAACGCGAGGTTTATTTATGGTGCCGCCATTTTCTGCTTTCGATAAATTAATGCCACGTCGATAAAAACTGCTCTACACTTTCACCTTTTGCCCCAATTAGAGATGTTAAGTGGGTCAGACTCACGCTAAAAGCCCAATGGGCCTTTATGTATTTTATTAGTTTAATAGTTTCTTCTACTTTTTTTTAATCTAAAAAAAAGGGGTCCTTCTACTTTTATACTCCCTCTGTCCCATCAAGCTTGGCACCATTTCCTTATTAGGTTGTCCAAATAGTTTTGGCATATAATCAAAATGGCAAAAAATTTACACACAAAAACATCACTTTCATAATGGGCTCCACCAATTTACACATAAAATTACCATTTTCTTAATTTCCGGGACCAAAAGCTACATGCCAAGCTTAATGGGACGGAGGGAGTAGTATTTGATATTAGGGTGGAGATCTAATGGGGATCACTCCCGAAATTATTAACTGTGATAAAAAAATCACTTTGATATAGAAAAAACATTATGTTCTAGGCGAAAAAGCATTGTAATCGATGAAAGCATAATCATAAGAAGCATTATCCAGTACATACGAAAACATCATCAAATCTAGAACATCAATCTTGACCGTTCATCAATCAAGATCAGCGGATCATGTTGGATCCTAGTTAACAATTTCGTGAGGGATCCTAAATGATTCCCTCCATTTGATTATCATACCATCATTATTTAACGAAGCTAACAAAATTGTTAATTTATTCTTCATTTGACCTAAACCATTATTAAAATATTCAATTGTATGTTTAATGTACTAATTCTTATTCAACGAGCTGACGGATTTTTAACCTTTACGCTATTTAACTTCGTCAAGCCTAACTCTAAGCTTCAATGTCTTTTCGAACTTATCAGATTGCAAGGCATACGAGATTAACATATTTCCTAAAAAAATGGTTTAAAATAACGAAAAAGATTCAACCAAATTCCACCACTTATCGTGCATATCCAGATATATATCCTAAACATTCTTCTCAATTATCACGCTAGAATATTTCTTCCCCATCCGTTAGCCTCCCATTCCCATCAATAATAATCTTCTTTTCTTTTCTTTTTCATATTAAATTTATTCTTTAATATAAAAGTAGGACCTACTAAAACAAAAAAAAAAGGAAAATTTGTACAGGGAATACAGCAAATGATAAAAGTATTGGAACCTAAAAATGAGTTTTGCCAAAAGAATTAAATTAACAAGCAACCCATAATGACATATTCATATTATAATTTTCCTCACGGAAAATACTAGTTATTGAATTTGAGGAGAAATGATTCACATTGGGGCCACGATAAAATCATCATCCTCTATATAATGAAGGTTCCTACAAGAGCTACATAATAATGTTACAATGCTATAAAATTATTTTGACTGTACATATTTCCAGCTGCTCTCCGCAAGTAGCGAAGTCTCATTAACCAACAAGTATAAAGCATGTCCACATTTTGCCTTCTTCAATCCACTGAAGAACTTGTTCCACCACTTTCCTCATCTTCACTAAAACTTGATGGCATCTCTGTCACAGACCTAAAGGTACAAATATGTTGCAGCATTAGGTAAAAAGAGAGAAGATGAAAGAGCAGCACCGTGCGAACGCATGATAATCTGTCCCCCATATGAGAGACACAGTAACCAGAAACTACAAAGCTTTAAATGCATCTATGAATAAAATCCAGCAATCCACAACCCCACATCCTTCAAATTTGTCAAAAATATGAATTGTTGCATAAGCAAAGCATCTGAGAACCGTTGCCTAGAAGAATCTACCATTGTGTCTGCATAGCGACATCATTGGCCACTTAAATAATGCTGGCGTTATTAGTCTCTTTGTCCAATGATTAGTTCTTACTTTGTTTGAGTAGACTCAGGTCATAACTAAGAAAAGCTGTGTTCACACATTCTATATTCGAACATAAACCATCAAAATAAATTAAGGCTCTCCTCCCGGAAACACAAAGGATTTTAACAGTGACACGCGGAAAAAACAAGGCAGGACCACATCATATGTGAGAGTTGCTAAAATAATCAGGTTAACAAGATGCACAAACAATGGTAGACTTAAGTTGGTATCCAAATCACCTACGTCTTTGATGCCAAGTGTCAAGATCTCAAACAAAAGCACCAATATCAACCAATTGTCTAAAAAAATAATACATTGACCAAATCTAACCTTATGACTTGATAGCTCTGTGGTGTTGTATCCACCATCAATGATGCTTTTGGGGGCTGCTGATGTGGAAATTCTTCCCTTAATCTTTTCTTACCCTAAAAATAAGAAACACACAAAGAGAAAAGTATGTCAAAAGACTATCATCCAACTACCGTATGCATATTAGCAGATGCAGGCACATAAATTACAATTGTATCATTCTTGATGGGGATCTTCGTTAAATGTTCATTTATCATCCTCCGATCAGTATGTATTTTATCATCCTGCATTAAACATTATGAAGGCACAAAACATCAGCACCAGTGACGAGAGAGACAAACAGATTTTTTTGCATGAAGTAAGAAATTTAATATAAGAAAAAAGAAAACCTTAATAACTTCTACGCGGAGCCCTTTGTCCACAGAACTGTTGTAGCCATTTCTTTTTGCGATCAAGTTGGAATTCTCATTTTCAGTACTTTCTCCAAAGGCAACCCTTGCACTCACATCATTATAGTTGCGAGACCAGGACTCTGCTCGTTTCTCTCTCAATTTCCCACCAAAAGCTTGAAGATTTGAATAGCTTGGAACAGTATCCATCGTCGTAACTTCAACACCAGGTCTTCGCCTAGAACCATACTCATCTCTACTCCCAATGCCGGGTATGTCTCTGACAGTACCCTCTGTAAATTCTACTGAAGAGTTCCTCCTCGGATAATAGGAACCACTGTTGGAGAAGGATGGCTTTATTCTGGACTTCCGGTAAATGTAGCTATCAGGGATATCAGAGCCACTCCTTGCTTTGAAATTCGTGCCATCAATGTCAGAGTTAAATGAAGGCATGTTGGACGGATATTCAGATCCCTGTAAGAATTTAGAGAAGAAAATTTAGATCATATTTGATGCTTTGCCTACTCAAATACAAAAATAAATCGAAATGGGAACATTACAAGCTTGGGCTTAAGCTGATCAGTGATGAGGATGTGGGCATAAGGTCTATGCACAGAAATCAACAAAATGACTTTTTTACTTAGCCAGAAAATAGTAAAAGATAGCTGATTACTTCTGACGTTAGATTGATGATTAGCAAAAGCAACAGATAAGATAAATAACAAAAGGACATCAGCTTACTTTTCCAATTAGATTCAACAACACATGCAACATGAAATATTGAGTTCGAATTTTTTGAAATGTCAATCAGCCTGATGACTCTCAGCTCTATTCAGTGGAAAAACTATAACATCCCCCTCTGAAGTTCAAAATGGAGAGTGGAGATATATCACCATTGAAGATACTGAAAAGACTAGTGAATCATGCATACATGGTGATACACTCCTACTTCACCATCATGCAATTTAGCAGTGATAAAAAGAATGCATCACACAGAGCTCCTCAATGATCAGTGGAGATTCGGTGTATGACCTTCTAAATATAATTACTTGGCCCATAAGCTGGAGTGCATAATCCTTAAGTTATAGGTGATTTGATGTTTCAAAATCATATTTGACATAAGCAAGAGATGGGAAACTATATGCAATTATGAATACTGACTTACCTTGCAAAACTTGGAATTCTGGCGAATATTCAAAAAATCAGGTGAGCCATGAACATCTTCTCCAGTGTGGTAATTTTCTAATACAAAGGCAAAAGTGAACGATGAACAACGTAAATTGTAAGTCTCCTCCAGATTGCAAATGCAAAACAGTTAAAAAAATACTTTCTCAAAAAAAAAGGGGGGAAAAAAAAAAAGAAACAAACAGTTGAAAAAAATGTGGTCTCAACTTAGAAGACAGAATTGTTGAAATGCAGTTTGTAACATGAATCACAAGCCTAAACTCATTGTGAGACTGACGGTGAGAAATTACTTAAACTATAAGCATGAGGTACCAAAGTCACAAATGACACCAGGAACCTTCCAATAATGACCAAAAAAATTTATAAAAGCAGAATTACAGAATATCACCATTCTAACTCACCTTCAACTGGCTCCTGCGTTGAGGATTCAAATGCACCAGGAGGAAGTGGATCAAACTCAACACCAAGAGGAGGACCATCCTCCCGATAATGCTTTCCCAGCTGCCTCTTGACTGCAGTTACAGCAGGATTCTCAAGTCGTCCCTTAACTTTTAAGTAGCCTGAGGGGCCAGGCCTGGTTTTTACACTCTTCATATCAGTTGGAAATTTTGGTATTAGGTACTTTGAAGTGGCAGCGTCAGAGGGATCCCCGTTTTGGTAATTAGGAGGGATATTACGCAATGAACTACTACTTCCTGAAGAATCATCATTTATACGATTGTAGTTTCCAGCATAATGACTATCATGCTCATACGTAAGGTCCGCAGCAGAAAATTCTTTTGAAGTCAACCTTCCACTTTCCACTTCCCTGGTATCAAGATTCTTATCATCCCCCTGTTTTGTGCTACCGCATGAATCTTGCCTATGCCCACTGCCACGGTCTTGTATGACTCCACTTGACCGATCTTGCCTTACAATGGCATGGTTTTCTCCATTGATTAACTTCTTATCCTTTAACCTCCTGTGGCAAAACCATCCAGAAACTTGCTTCTCTGTCAAACCTATGGACTCCGCAAGTTGTGTTTTCATTGACTCTGAAGGGTATTTATGTTCTGGTAAAAAAAAAATATTAGTAAAAACCGTTTCTTCCATTAACAACAATGTAAGAGAATTTTTTTCACAAATAAACTGCAGGACAAGTATATTAAGACAGCTAATTTACCATTGTAAAATTTCTCCAATGCCTGAACCTGAGCATGTGTCTTCACTATCCTTTTCTTGTTCTTCTCTGAAATAGCTTTATCGTCTTCATGGTTCATTTCACATGATTCTGGAAAGCATTAAAAATCGAATGCATACATGGTAAGTACTAATGGGTTATTAGCAAATATGCCATTTCTGTTCAAGTGACAGTATTTTGGAAAGTCAACAATTTTACATCTGTTTGCAACTTTCTATGGACATTTGTGATTGGAGTAAAATACCATACAGAAGGAAACAAATTCGTTATGCTACTTCATTTAGAAAATAAAAGGAATAAATCTCAAGTGTGTATAAATTGAGATTTTGAAAAAAGTTCACCATGGTTAATTTAATTCCCAGACACCAAACACTTCATTTAAAAGACAATAAATAAATCTCAATCATGTAAATATGTACATGACTACATTCCAATCGCTCACTTTTTTTGGATCTAGTCCAAAGACACTCCGACAAGGACAACGAGTGTTTGTTATTTCAAATAAAACCAGAACAGAGTACCGGTATTTATCGTACACATTTCTGTGTCCAACTAAAATGAATTGGCACATCCCATACATGCTCAAGTTTCAGTGCCGATGGATGAATGAATCCTAAAATATTGGTGCCTTCTATATTCAGGTTCATAGTATCTCCTAACAAGCTGACCGGTAACTTTTTCACCGACAATACGAGGAGTTGCTAAAGATAAATGAGCATTGCTAGTGAAGGATACACAAAGTAACAAAATGTCAGAGCATCAGGCTATAAATATCAAGCCAACAACTTTATCTCATGTAGTTGGATAGTGGAGAACATTGTGAAGGAGGCAAAGATCTATGAGTACTTACAGACAAGGACAAAGATCGACGAAACTGTGTTTATAATATGGCTTCTTTTTCACATAAATTCCATGAATCACCGTTCAGCTAAAATCTTAATTATACTCATTACTATTTATTTCATCTTTCTATCGAAAAATTTCAAATTAATAAACACACAAAGTCAAAAAAATGATATTAGTATTACTATGAATTATCTTAACGTTGGTAACACACCAGAAAACTGCAAATCAAAATTTGCAGCTTCCTCCAGCAAAAGCAACAGTAGAACGATGAAACGGCAAAGTTCCCACAGCTCTTGGATACAGAAACATCTAAGATGCACATATATGCAGCATTATTAGAAAAATACAGACATCAACATACAATCGAAATTGAAAACAAAATTACACCCAATTCGAAATAGAGTAAACAGCAAAATTTGGGCATCAAATTCCGCGCCCTCTCACGGATTCAGCGACATTGCACACCAAAAATCTCAGAATTTATAATCAGCATCCCAAGCAAAAAAAAAAAAAAATCCCTAAACATCAAATCCAACTAAATCAAACAACAGCACGAGTCAATCATGATCTGATACGTTGAGAAACTTCAAAAATCATAGCCATACCTTCTCTCATGATTCTAGGCGCGCAACTGTATCCCTTCGTTCCTTAATTTTCCCTTTCCAATTAGGTTTTAACTTGCCACCCCCTTTCTCTGTATCGACCCATCAACGTTTCATCCCCCACTCAACTTGGCGGAGAATTCAAGAAATTCCTGGCAGAGAAAGAAAGCGAATCTCGACGGACTACATGAGATGTCAAGGCATGTATATCCGAATGGAGAGAGACAGACAGAGAAAAAGTGGGGGAGAGAGAAAGAGAGAGATGGCTGGGGATGAAAGATGACTTGAAGAAATTTATTTTCGTATTTCTGGGTTATTATAATTATGTTGATGTTGATTAATTGTTGTCAATTTTGCAATCGTTTTGCTTTGATTTGCAAAATCTTTTCTGCTTAATTTTGGATTTTTGATTATCCTCTATACTAGTATTTGGTTTCTTGAATAAATTTTCATCGCTTCGCCTGTCTCTACTGCCGATTCTCGCATTAACTGCTAATTCTATAACTTTCCTGCCTTCACTATTAAAATAAAAATTTAATGGCCTTTTCAACTTCTTAATTGCAGCCAATATTTCCTGGTTATTCCAGAAAATCTTCAAAATTTTGGTCTCTTTCAAAAGGTAAAACATTTTAAAGGAAAAAATATTTAGAAGCGTTTTCATATTTTCAGGATTTTAACAAAATATGTGTTTAAACTCCAATCTTAATCAATAAACATAAATTCAGAAATGTGTGATTTCCTTTCTGCACAGTTTTGGGTTTTTTTTTTTTTTATATTTTCATCAAAATAATGATGGCGTGCTTTGAAATTACACATGTTTGCTTTGAAATTTAATTCTTGGTAAATTTCAAGATTGAAGCAATGTATATTAATATATGTTGTAAATGTCACAAATTAAGTTTTCGATTTGTGCTAGTCCAAATTTTGATAGTGTACTTTTATTTTATTTTGACACCATAATTTTCCTTCAATTTGTCATCTATGTTTGGAATATGACCCAAAAAGCTTTACGTGTGCTTGCTTCAAATAATGATAATATTCTGTCTACAAGAAAGCTCCCTTTTTCAGGAACTTTTTTCGTAGTGGTTAAATATACATGAACATGAAATTCTAAAACAAAATGAAGATTGATTTAATCTGGCAAAGCATTCAAATGACTCAAAAATACAACTAAAATAAATGACTCAATAATAACAGTAAAAAACAAATGTAGATTACCTTTTCATTTTACTTTTTCGATAATACTAACAAAAAGTTATAGCAACCTCAGAGATTGATTTGACTAAATTGATATACTATTATGTGGATATGTAATTACTTATTTCAAATCTAATCCTTAAGTTCCTTCAATTAAAACACGCCAAAACCTTAAAGATTTATTTGACTAATTGATACTTGAGATATACTCATAGTTATGTTGTGCTTAATTTGAGTCAATCGTACCTTTCCTGTTGGCCAAGATATAGAAAGCTTTTCCACTTTAAGTTTGGTAATAAGTTTTGTTAGTGAAGTTTTGAAAGGTGTGATTGAAATTATGTATCGTCTCTAGAATGATGATATACATAAATGTGAAATAAGATATATGTTATTCAAAATAACATATACACAGATACCCTAGTAGTATGATTGTGTTATGAACACTTCATTTCATGAAATCTCTATCGATATATTTTACTTATTTTTGGATGGCTTTTTTATTTGCGTGATAGATGTGCATGATATGGGCATTTGACGAAGTGTTTCCTATCAGTTGTTACTAATATATATCGAGTATAGATACAATTGTTTTCAGTATTAAATTCATTGACAGTTGAGTCAATAAACGTATTTAATTGTTGCCTACTGCTGGCTCTGTTGCAATGATATTAAATGAGACTAGTGCCAATACTAATACTAATCTATAATATACTTAAATGTGGAGCTAAATTGAAAAATTAATTTGCAATCAATTGAAATTCAATTTCAATTTTGAATGGCAATTTTGTAATTTTTTTGAAATTAATGGTTATTATATACTTAAAATTAGATTGAATTAATTAATCTAATTAAAATAATAACTTTTTTG
>JAYJMF010000091.1:1284733-1312595 GCA_036873715.1 Salvia sclarea
AGGAAGAAAGAGTAAAATTCTTTTTCTTAGACAAGGGGATGGAAAAGAAGGGAAAATTTAAAGCCAAAATGTTTTATTATCCCTCTTTTTCACATGATAATTTTCCATCAAAGAGAACGCAACCTTAAATCATAAGCAAACTAGTACTTCCTCCGTTATGATGAAAGTAGTATAAAATGATGATTGAAATATATATTATTTAAAATTATGTGAATGATAAAGATGACTAAAAAGGAAACGTGACACATTGGGACGGCTTGATAAGGAAAACGTAACACATTCGTTGGGAGTCTGGGACGGAGGAAGTACTTCACAAGAGAACGTGTGGACAGAGGCGAAACACATCATTAAGAGAGGAGAAGGGACGGATACGCCTTCCTTAAGTCAAAAGCAGTAGTAATTTTTTCAACTGAATATCTAAAATATCTCTTGTAGTATGAAATTCACCACGTCAAAATAATAAACCTGAACTGAGGAATTGAACCATCATAAAAATTACCCAATATTTAAATTTCTTCATTATTTAATTATCATAAAAAATCAGAGAACCACTCATGTTCTCGAGTTGAATCATTAATCTGTAGGGATACTTGATTGAATTTAATAATAACGGAGTTAGTTGATTTTGCTTTCTGATTTATAGAGGGCTTGCTTCGTCTCTTGTCCCACACACCAGAAAAGCATAACAACAAAATGATGGATCCCTGCAACATAAGCTTTCCTGCATGAAAACTAGTAGAAAATGCTTCACAAAACTAAAAGCATCCTTCAAAGTTCAAACTAGGCTGCTTCACATAAAATAGAGTCCATACCTAAAGAGAGAGAGAAGGAAAAAACTGAAATTCTACAAACTTTAAGAGAGACCACTTTGAATTTGACCAAGTTCAATAAACGAACATCGATAATTGCATTTATAACTTGTGGAAGTCTCGTGAGCAAAATTGTGTCATTTACATTTTATAAAAGCCATTATACATACAAAAATGTCTTTCGGCGTCGTGTATCACAAAGGATAATCGCGCATCCTTTCAACTATCCTCTCTATACCTAAAGAAAATTGAAACTAGATTAACTTATAAAGAAAATAAAAGCAAAAAGAATTTGTGTTTCAGAAGATTTCCAAGTATATGCATCTTTCATGTCAGCCTCTCCCCAACATCTGGTGATACACAGATTTCTCTTCATCACTTGTTTCAACAGATGCAGTCTGGTATCTAGGGCAGCTTAACGTCAACAATAACACTGAAATGGACATGGCAAAATTGGCGACGTCATCATCTCAAAGCAAGCAGCAGTGTTTGGCCACACTGAAGAAATGTCGAGCAGCTACTTGATACCAGATGAGAAACCCTGTCTTGATTGCTGCATCCTGTAAGGCCTCCCATTACTCAACGGTCTGCTGCCGTCAGATGGGGGCGGGCCAAGAATCCCAGAAGAGCTGGGATCGGGTAACCAGGTCCCGTTATTTGGAGGCCTTTGATGATGCTGAATATGAGAAGAATCGGCTTCAGCTCTTTTTCTTCGTTTCCAAGCTTCAAATTTCTCCACATCGAGATCCCTATGCATAAATGCCGCTGCTTGCCCAGAAGCAGAGCCATTGATATGGGACGGTCCTACACCACCAATCTGTTGCTCCTGTTTAAGTTTAGTATATATTTGCTGGAGCCTCTCACCAGATAAGTTTGAAAATGTAGATACATAATTCCACAATCTTGTGGTCATCCCTGCAGAATAAAGGTATAAAATATAAACGATTTTTCCCAATAGAAAACGTCGGTAATAGAAAATGAGTGGTCATTCTTCCATTAAATCCGTTGCCTATTGCATTTTCACTTTAATGAAAAACAGTTGCCCTCTGTACTCCTCCCACTTGAAGCAAAAAGAGAAGGAATTGCATAACATGAAAAACAATCGACATATAAGTACAAACACATACTTTCTTGCCTATAAGACTCCTGCTCATACTCTGCAACAATTTGGTCAACCCTCCGACCGATTAGCTGCAAATAATTCCGAATTTTGGAAAGCACCTGACATCATACCAAATTAGATGCAAATTTAAACTATAGCGACACAACCTAAGAAACAGAGAGAAGTGATCACTGATAGCTTTAAATCTACCTTCTCCTTAGGCAGATCTGCACTAGTAGACTGCAGCTTTTGGAGACGTTTAAGAGTCTTTTCCTCATCCATCATGACGTCTTCACACCATTCCCTCCACTTTACTTCCTTGAACTGCTCATACACTTCCTCATTATCAGACATTTCACCTTCCTCTTTGACTAAAGGCTCCACCTTCTGGGATTTGGGAGCTCTTCTTTTGTTTGTTTGAGCATTCACTCTAGGAGAAGTAGGCTTCCCTTGTCTACCCTTTCCGCCTGATATCATAAGAGTTTCTTTCTGCTTTTTCGCATTCTTACGGCCAACTTTCACGCTGGAGTTCTTTCCACCAACAGCTACAACTTCCTGACATATTATGCAGATAACAGATTAAAGAAGCTGATGGATTGCAGATAATCATATAGATAAAACAGGCAAACATAATCCAGGCCAAAAGAAATACACCAGTAAGAGAAAAAATGATAAAGATAAAAAAATAGAGGTACAAAATACACTAAACATAATTATCACGATCAACAAAGTTGAAGCTTACACTTCAGTCAATTTGACTCCAAACATGCATCTTTACAGATCTACCTGATTTACATAAAAGGGTGCAGCCATGCTCAGGCGACAACCACTAACCAGAACTAAGGTGGGAGGTTGATTTCAAAATTTTAGAAACTGAAACTGCAACTAAGTCACCAAGCAAGCACATAATAAAAACAGAAGACATTCCATCCCTACATACTTGGATTCAACAAGCCACGGATACTACAACAGATAAATTAATGTTGTTTGAAATCCAGCAGTCTGGAAAGTGTAAATTTTTTGATTTTTTTACCATGTTTCATGTAGATGTACAATTGTCATTCACAGAATAAAAGAAAGAAAGTCCTACACTGTAGTGAATCCAGATCAGATATTTGGCCATGACAATGAAACTATCCATTTTATGAAACAGAACATAAGAGATTCACCACCAATTCCAAGGGCTTTGCTGGTTTATAGGAATGCCTCAACCTACCATTTCCAAAAGTTGTGAAGCTCGCTCTTTCAGTTGTGGGGCTCGAGGTAGGAAGGTTTCATGATGCTGAAGTTCCACTGGAGCAATCTTCTTAGTAAGACCAAGTCTTTCATCCAACCTTATCTTTTCCCAGTTGCCAAATCCATGATAGTAAACTCCAAGCAGCAGCCTTGCATCATCCTCTGATAGTACCAAGAAGATTAAACTATGTATTTAACCACAAATTACAAGGAAAGTAACATTTGTCCCATAGTATAAAACTATGCTCATCCATACAGCAAGGAAAAAACTAGTTTGCCAGAGAAAAATCATTTGAAACAGGAGAATAAAGGGTTTACATAAAAGCAAAAAGATTACTTACTTTGGTTCCAGCCACAACCTTTGGACCACGTGGATGGTTTGAGATATGCTAGTGCTCTGAATTGAGACAGAGGATCTTCATACCGGTTAATCCGCTTGGCGAGCAACTGAAGTTCTTCAACACGCCCTAAGATTTCATCAGCCTTCACAGGTACACCGAAGAAATCCAAAAGTGGACCCTTAGGGAACAATGTAACAAGTTTTAGTTGTAGTATGACAAGAGTTCCAAACTGTATCAGTTGCAATACGACAAGAGTTCAAAACCATATAGAGACAAGGACATTACAAAGAAACAAACCTTGGGGTCCTGAATCTCTCCTTTAATTGCTTCTCTACAACCATCAACCAAAGCATCATAAAGCTCAATTTGAGCTTCAGTCGGAGCAGCTTCAACCGTTCCACCAACTTCTGCAGCTATCAAGCTTATTTGACTATCAATTCCAAACTTCTTGACCTAATTAAATCCCATTACAGATGCAGACAATAGAAGAGTGAGGAAACAAAGAAAAAAAAATACCTGACAAGCTTTAGATAATTCCAAATGGTAGACCACTTTCAAGATATTATTTGAGATGTCTTGCCAGAACTTAGCCATTAGATGAAAAATAGAATTCGCATAAAATCCTAGAGGATGGTTTTGATCAGACATCTCTAGATTCTTAAAAGACCTGTTTAAAGGAGAAAAGTCTAGTTGTTTTAGGGTGTTGGCTGTTTACTACCTATTCTTCTTTTTTGTTTTCCCATTCTCTATCTTTTGTTTTCAATGATTTTTCTTCCATCACTGAAACATCTCTTTTGTCCCAACACTACCACCCAAACTGGGCCCAACTAAAACAGAATTGTCAAGGCACATAAATGTATGTCAAGTAGGACATAGGAGAAGCAAAAGAATTCGTTACATATACTTCACTTGTTGTGCAGAGATGTTCATTGGATTTCATCAGCGCGAATGCCAAAAGATGCGTAACCAGATTAGCTACAGCAGTGCTTTAGTAACGTAAAATACTAGTGTCCTACACAATAGTTTAACTACGACATTTCTCGAAGGAAGAAGGTATTTGAACCCCAATAATTCAGTAGATTGGAGTTGTGATGATTTGATCAACTGGAAAAGAAACTCCTACACAAGAATTGAAGAAGCTTCGAGGTACTTTTTAGTAGCATAGTTACCATTATGTCAACCAGAAGAATCGAATTGAAAAAGTTTTTTCAAGTCATCTCATGTGAGCACATTATCCTCTTTATCCTAACATGACATATTAAAAGGATAAAATGTAAGTAACTTTACCGCACGAAAGAACCGAGTTGCATCTCTTTTAGGTAAATTCCCATAAGACCATCCTCTCACTTGAGCAGTAGCACCTTCAAGCACAGGATGAGAGTAGATAGAATCTGCCCTTCGCCTCTTTGACATTCTTTCCTGAGTTTCAACTCCTTTCTTTTTCCTCTTATTAGTCCTTTCAGATGGTATAGCCTCTGCATAACTTTTAATATTGCGTGCTGCTCGAGGAGCTAAAGCATCCTGGGGAAAGAGGACAGAAAATAAACTTGTGAGACAGCACTCTTTCATAAGATTGCTTACGATTTAGGGTAAGATGCATACTTCAGCATGCGCAATAGCTTCTGGCTTTATCATCCGGCTCCAGAAAGTTCCATCATCTTCAGTACTACCGAAATTGGCAACCTACAAATAACGAAAAAGAATAAACCAGTTCATAAAGGCAATATTTACAAATAAAAGATCACAAGCTTCACATTAAAAATAATACAGCTACAAAAGAAGAATTAGAGTATGCTAACCTTAAAAGCACTCAACAGTTCATGACCTTCCTCTCCTTCTGTGGCTTTGTCTTCAACCTTCTCTGCCCTTTCAAGAATCTCATCAATATCCATACCAAGAAGTCTTTTCTTGCTTTCCTCATCATTCTTTTCTTCCTTAAACAGTTCTTCAGCCCCAAACCTCAGAATTGCTGAAAGCTCATTCTGTATGAATAAACAAAAGGAAAAAAAGAAACATATATGAAAACAATAGCAGAATCTTCAAACCCATAAATGTAGTTTCGTCATAAACTTACCTTATCAAAAGTAGTTCCTTTTTTTGTTTCTTTTTTCTCCAGTTTGCCCTCTGCATTCAGTTTTTGAATAACTAAATGGTCCAGAACCTAAAAGGATAAATTCAATTAGTAAGAAATCATACATGATCCACTCAACAGTATCTTATGAAAACTGCTCTATAAATGTAAATTAGATTTTGATACGAGGACATATGTGTGCACTCAAGTATAATCATGCAAACAACCACCAGAGTTATTACAATACCGTAATGATGAAAAAGAGAACAAGAATAAGATAACTGAAGTCCTGGCATTATAGCATACCATCTTCTTTTTAGCCCGCTCCAAAATATCTTCCTCGACACTCTTGCTAGTAACAAACCGGTAAATGTTAACTACTTCTTGTTGCCCAATTCTGTGGGCTCGACTCATAGCCTAGCATAAAAAGAGCATAAACAAGGTAAGGGATACTGCAAGGAACCAGTAAGAATGATATGCCATAAGAATCATATGCCACGAACCTGCAAGTCATTTTGCGGATTCCAGTCTGAATCAAATATGATAACCGTGTCTGCAGTTGCAAGATTAATACCCAAGCCACCAGCACGAGTGGAAAGAAGAAAACAGAAGTCCTCACTTCCCGGAGCATTAAAATGTTCCATAGCCTGCTGACGTAACTCAGCCTTTGTACTACCGTCAAGTCTTTGGAATTGGAATCCCTTGAGAGAAAGATAGTCGGCAAGTAAATCTAACATCCTAACCATCTGCACACATATATAAGAGAGGGTCATTGCTTATGCTTAACAATAAAGAAAGAAATCTCAAGGCTTATTCAAGGAAGTCACAAGCGTTTATTTTTTGAAGGTTACTGACAGTTATTTCAGGTAATAGTGAGACCAAACTATTTACGTTGCAGAAGAATATGACATGACAAAAGCATACGCAAAATATCAGCTTATTGAGCCAGTAAAGTTCTCGTCAGAGCAACTTGACCCACTTCTGAAAATTTTCTATAGTTGGGCGAATTTCAAGCTCACTTCTAGAGCACCAGGGCTACTTTACATTTACAATTAGTAAGATCACAGGCCAATGGTAATTCCATAAGGACATTTCAATGAATGTGTACGCGAAGCCATCATATAAGCTGACATTACCTAGAAATTTATCCACCCTGCTAAAGACGATAAAGGAAAATGGGGAGATTGTATACACTTGGCAATTAGTGTGGAACATGAATATTGATGCTACACATGGAAACTCAAGATCCATCACCCACCCAGTTGGATACGATTTCTGAAAGCAAAAAATTACCCAAACTTGCTTACAGTGGAAATTACCAAATTATTATACAGTTACCCCCAGCATGGAGCAAGACATATCAAATGAGAAAATATATTTACCAATGTGAGAGCTATTGCATATAAAGAAACAAAATAAAGAAAACAAATGATGTCAAGGTCATCTTGAACTGTTGAGCAGTCCGCACGTACATTTTGTTCAAGCATTTTGAAGTAATACAAGATAGACTTGGCAGAAACGAAAACAACAACAAAGAAAAGTAAAATGTTGCAAACCTGAGAAAATATCAGAACACGGTGATTTGTCTCGTGCAATCTAGTAAGCAGTTTATCTAGTATGACCAGCTTTCCGCTACTCAAAATAATGCGTTCGAGTTTTGTGCTACCTAGGGAATTCGTATCCCCACCATAACCATGGTCTGCACTCTCAAACAAAAATGGGTGATTGCAGCATTTCTTCAGCTCAACCACAATATTCAAAAGTGAGACCTGAAATTATTTGTTTGAAGAATGAGATTGAGAAGTATTTTCACATATTTTCTTAAGCAATTTATAAAACATTCCCAAAATAAGCAAGAACCACATTAACAAGATATATTGGCTGTATGTGTGTATATTTATTATTGTACATGATGGAACAGAAGTGATCTCCACGTAGCAAATATAAAGAGAACAGAACGTGGAGATTATAAATATTGAAGCACCAAGTGAAAATAATATAACAGAATAAGAGTGGGTAAACAACATATAGTTCCATCCAAAATCAGCAGTGAGCTCACATGCAAGTCGAAGAAAATCTATTTGCTGGCATGTAAACTTCAATCTATAAGCAAGAGCGACATTAACAAGATCTATTGCTGGCATGTAAACTTCAATCTATAAGCAAGAGCCACATTAACAAGATCTAATTTGATGGAATGTATACTTCAATTCATTCTATAATAATGGAATAGATGTGGTCTCCACATAGCAAATCCAAAAGGAATAGTGACTGGAGATTGCGGCAATTGAAGCACCAGGTGAAAGCAATAGAGCACAAGTAAACAACTTAATGGCTCCATCCAAACTAAACAGCTAGCTTGCATGCAAGTTGAAGCAATCTCTACAAATTCAATGGGTACTAACCTGATTTCCCCGAACTCCTTTATTCAAATCTTGGAAGTTACGCTCCAATATCCACTTATAATACCTATTACAAGTCATAAATAACAATTAAAATAAGGAACTGATATTGAAAACCAACCAAGAAGATACTTCTTTAAAAAAACTCACTGTTTCTGAAGTGGAGACATCTCAACCCTCAGGATGCGTTCAATCTTTGGAGGTAAGGACTTCTCCACATCTTTTATCACTCTTCGAAGAATGTGAGGTCTCAATTCCATGTGAAGATTTGTAAGCTACAGATTACAAAGATTATTCAATACTACCTTTGAGGATGAAACTACCCGGACATTATTTACAGAAAAGAACAGATGAAATGTGGTAGTTACAAAGAAAAAAATAGATCAAAGCGACACCTCTGTTTCATTGAAGGAACTAAGATTCTTGTACTTTTGAACAAAGTCGTCCTTGCTCCTAAACTTATCAGGATCAAGAAAATGAAGCAAAGCCCTGCAATTATCCATTATATTAATTTAGACATAGAACGGCATCTACCACACCCAAAATCATAATAATGAACAAAGATTTAAGCATATTGAGAACAAATTGCAAATTTAGAATTTTGCACGAGGGCAATAAAAAACCAAATTTGAGAATATTAACGCCAAGATTTCCAGCCTAATCCTAATGCTGAAGAGAACCAGGAAGATATGTCAGGAGCTAAGAATATAAAGGAAATTGAAGGTGAATCTACCAAAAGATGTCTAGAGTGGAACCACAGCATCAGTTTCATCAATTAAGTGAGTTAACAGAAATTATTAGAAGCAACTATCAATATTTATAGTTCCATCAGAAAACATTTTCCGGAGGTGGAAGGAGCATAAATTCCACTGCACTATTAAAATCCAATTAAATATGCAGATTTGAAACCACGAGATATCACTTACTAATCAGGATATTCTGCAAAAAAACATTATAATTCATGAAAGCAAGTAATATATCACCATAGCTCTTCAACACTGTTTTGCAGGGGAGTGCCAGTAATTAGCAGCTTGTTCTTTGTGCTAAATTCCTGAAAACATATAGAAATTTCTTAGAATCCAATAAACTTAAATGTATATCAAAGAAATACACTAACTGGAAGGGGGAAAAAATCCTCATCAACATACCGATAATGCCGTATATAAAGAGGCCTCACTGTTCTTTAACCTATGTGCTTCATCAACCATCAGGTAACTCCACCTAATTTTCGAGAGGACAGCTTTATCTTTCAATAATACTTCATAGGTAGTCAAAAGAGTATCAAAACTAGTACTCCTGCCTGTTCTTTTCTCATTGTAAAACTCATATTGCTGGCAGACCTGCATTTGAATGGAGAACATTATTAAAGAATAAACAGTAGATGAATACTGAAATGAGGATTCATCAAACCTTCTCACAAGAAACCAATTACAAGTTTTTGCAGTTTACACCCACTCTCAGTCTCACAGCACTTTCCAACTAATTAATATAATTGAGAAAAAGACACCATCATATTGGAGATATAATACAATCTTATTAAAGTTAATGAGATGCCAAGGAGAATCACATTCTTCAAACAAATATGCAACATTTGTCTATGGTAATATCATGGATTCATGGTTCCCTCAAATGAACTTTTTCAGAAGAATACACATGCATAATTTGAAAGCAATACATAATTGGCTATTGGACTTCATATTGGATCCTTTAATGTTATTTAATTCAACTGGGCCAGACCTTTGTATTTAGTTGTCCTTGAGTCCTCAAACATTCATCTGGCTCAACTAAAAACCTTGTGTTATGTTATTATTATATCCTCAAATGACCATCCGCCATAGGACCTAATTATAACATAATATAAAGTTTTAAGCGGATAACTGAACCAAATGGATGTTCAAGGACTCAATTACAACATAACAAAAGAGTTCAAGGACTCAATTGACACAATTCAAGTCCCTATTTAGAAAAACATGAAAGATCAAGACCTATTTATGTACTTGTATTCCATTAAAAAGAGATCTTGCAGACTCAAATCAGCATGATAACGAGACAGCTAATACAGAACTAGCCCATACATAGGATGAAATCAAGAACCTAAGAACATAAAATCCAATAGAAATCAAAATGTAAAGGAAAAGAGTATCTTAACCCACCTCACGGCTAGCACGAGTTCCAACATATATAATAACATTCATCTCAGGCAACCACTTTCTAAATTCTTTTGCCCAATTAGACAAGGTAGATAAAGGAACAACAACAAGAAATGGTCCTTGAATTTGCTGAGAATTCTGCAAAAATGATTATGAATCAGCAGTGCTATTGGAACATCTGGGGAAAAAAATTCAGAGCTGACTGGCAACATTAAGTACCTGCAGAAAACCAAGCATTGAAACTGACTGAACAGTTTTACCCAGACCCATTTCATCAGCTAAAATTACATTGGTATCATTTCTCCAGCTGCGCTGCAAAAGAGTCACTGATCAGCACTGTTTCTCAAGTAGAAAACCAAATGATAAAAGGTTAAAGAAGGCAACTTGTTAACAATAAATCCACCTCTAACCGTGTCGTACCTGTTAACAAGAAAGTTCAGACCTTCAAGCTGATAGTCTCGCAGTTTGCCTCCTCTCAGCCACTCAGGCTGCTCATCAAGCTTCCTGAGACTTCCTGAGGGAGTGAAATCAATCTTTTATTCACACTGAAATATGACCTATAATCTTCATATCAACTTATAAGGGCAACTGAGCAACTACAAGGTATACAAAGCTAGGTAAAGCAAATAAAATAAGGAATTATGCTTCCATCTCAATCTAAGATTTTTAAACCATTCATACAAGTCCTTGGAAGCTAAAAGACACTAGTAATAGATACATATATATAAATGCACATAATTTATAAATACTTCCGCTATGAGCACACCTATTATGAGCTACTGACCTTTGATTTTCTTGCGCTGGAAATCAACAGTCTTCCCTTGAACCATTGCAGCAGCCTCTCGAGACTGCAACCATGAAGCAGTCATGGTGTTGATAAAGTAACAAACATAACACTGAACTAAATATATCTTTGACAGAATCAATAGAAAATCTTAGCTCTTGTGGGCCAAAAAGCAATAAAGGCCATGCCAAGTAGAAACAGATCATGATCACATTAGTTAGTAAACCTTGTGAAGGAAGAAATAAGAAAAGTTCTACGTAACTTGTGAAGCAATAAAGGAAATCCAAATTCATGCTGAACACAAAACATTAACAGCCTTAATTTTCCATATTTGTATAAGCATTTTCACTGTTACCTTCCACCTATAATCAAAATTATAAGCTACATCGTACCCCTCGAGGAAAGAACATGATACATCCAAATATCAAGTTCTTGAAATGATCATCCTTGATCAAGCAGCCCTTAGCAAGCATTGCCACGGAACTCTTTTTAATTGGAAAAATCAAGCATAGATAATATGCTCCATCTAATACAAGTACCAAACCCAATTTACCATGTCTGGGATCTAACTGGTTGTTCCCGGACTCACGGGAAAGATGCTATTATGATATGAAAATGGCAAATTATAAATTGCCCTTCACAAAATATAGAATCAAAATATTTGACTTATTACAAATCTAACATCGGATCAAATTCTTGGTACCAGAAAAAGGACGTGGAGTGTCGTACATACAGGGGATACTTAGATAACCTACGGCATTAAATTTCCATGAATTTGATCTCACGCCTTTTCCATGAACAGAGAATTTTATCCAGCCTAAGATTTCTAATAAATTAAATAGTGTACGTTTGTTAGCTTGTAAAGGTTGAGAAAATATCTAACATGGTCCTTCAAGGCAGGTGACAATATGATATTTATCCAATTAAAATTGAGTGTATAAAACTAATTACAATTATTTTAGGAATAACTATGATTGGAAAGATTATTGAGTTAGCTTTCTAATGACTTCGACCGTTCATGAATTGAAACTTCCTAGTCTGAAAACAGAAGCCCCAAAAGCACGCCAGCTGAACTAGCCCAGCCTGAAAAGCCCAAATTTATATCGGGTCATAACAGATTGACCCTAGCCCTCTTTTTCTCTATATCTATTCAGGCTAGCCCATCGATTTCAGATTGACATACCTATTAAAGTATAAAAAATTTAAATCATCTCACCATCTTCCAAAAAGTAATTGAAACGAGAAAATGACAAAAGTTTCCCTAGTAACTGTGAGAGTGGTACAATTTTTAAAATATTGAAACTGCAAATTGCCCAAACCTTGGAAAGAGAAGGATATAAACAGAACTTTTGAAGTATCATTTGTAGGCAGGATGTAACAAAGCTACTTAACAACTAAGAGTGAATGATTGATTGTATTGTACTCCTGAGTCCGTGCCTTGATTTCATTTTATTTTCACACACTTTTATGGAAGAGAAAAAGCTGATGATAATAAAAGTACAAAGAGCATAAGCACATGCACAAAAGTACAGAGAGCAAAGTCAAAAAGATATAATAGAACTACAGAGTGCAAGACATCTAATCATGCTGTAGCTTCATGAACTTATCAGGCTATACTAATTATGTTGTACATTATCTTATGTTCAAAGAAGTGTTCACATGACCTTATAGCACATAGGAAGGACAGAACTCAGCATGTCAACAATTCACAATAAAATAAAAGTTAGATGGCACTAAAAGAGAGAACTAAATTTTACAGCATTCCCAAAAAAGTTAAGACTGAGAAACAACTGGGAGAATACTCAGAATAGTTGATTTTGTTGGAAATTGCATGGTAAAAACAACTGAGTCAATGCCATGAAGATCATCAAACATCAATTATCCAAGAGCAGGAGTCTTAAAACCAATACCTTGTACTCATCAATAGCATCTTGAGCAAATGAAATATCTATGTCCTTTTCCCTACAATATAACAAAAAGTAGACCTTAAACTCAACTGATATGAACTAGTGTCGACAAATTAGGTTCTGTTTCAAACCTAATGTTAGACACCATTAAAAAATATAATAAGCAACATATCTGTAAAGGCTCACAACATCTAATAACAAAAGAGTATTGATGAAAGCATATCTAAACCAATAGATTCGGTTGTTATTACCAAGTAGCTTCAGCATAAGACAGTCCCTGCCACTTGACCAAATATTCTGAAACTACATCACCCGAACTATCTTTAATGACTCGCTCCGCTATTACTCTCTCCACCTGACTGTTTTGTTTGATGATATCCAGGTCCATCTCCTTGCTGACATCATTTACCTCAATCTAATAAACATGTGATGAAGTGAGAGTAAGAGAATGGAATAACACGATTGAGACATCAACAATTAGGAGAGGGGGGAGCGGAAACTTCTTTTTTTCATTCTAAGAACAGGAAAGACATGCAACATAGGCACAACAACCATCTTCAATCAACTCACTTGCGAACAGATGATAAAAAAGGGTTAATTGTATTAGCTTCAGTTCTACAAAGTCCACAATCCACAGCTATAGTCATAGTGACAGTAAAGAGCAAAGGCAACTAGATTTTTACCCACAAGCAGGACAACAGTGTGGTAAGAAGACAAAATAAGTATATCATACAGTTTTGGAACAGATTAAGCTTGTTCCAAGCAACTTTCAAGCTAAAAAGTCAAAAGACAATTCTATTTCTCACAGGATACAAGTCAGCACAGAACATTGTGAACAACTTATCATCCCACAGATCAAGATTAAGCACAGCAATTTCCTAAAAGGCTACACGTATGCACTTCTAAGAGAGGTAGCAACCACAGATAAAAACACAGTTCAGAGATGAACTGCAAAGATGTTCAAGTCAATTGTCAGGTGCCCCCTCCAAAAAATAAGGTGGTGTTTACTTTGCATGATAAAATGGATTGATAAAAATAGTCCAAGCTAATCCAGTGTTTACTTTGATGGATAAATGATGAATTGCTTAATTTTGAACTAGTTTGACAATCTTATCCTTCAAAAACTCAATCCTATGTTTTATAATCTAGCTTATCACTCAAAGTGAACGGCCCCTCAGAAAATTAATTAACAGCAAGTGACAGCTTGACAACAATAGATACTACTCTCAGAATCTTCAAAAGGTAGAACATTATGGTAGCAAAATGAGCACCAAATAAACAAAATCCATTATCTTCAAGAAAATCAACCTAAAATGTGCCAAGATGTGTAGAGTAATGTGCTATAATTGTCACAACATAGTTCCCAGGCATGGGTGGTTCAAGCTTGTCTCAGATCCAGGTCTTTATAACATTGCCTTCTACCGTCAACCCACTAATCATATAGGAGAATAACTTTTCATAAGGAGCAAGCAATTTCAGGATAATGACATAAGCAAGATATACTCAATACAATTTAGGGAGAACAATTCTACAAGTATCCTCATGTCTGTCTAATCAAGCAAAGAACATACTGCCATAGAGAGAGACAAGAGAGAGCACATCGAAAAGCACATATAAGAGCACCCATATAAGAGCACATATAAGAGCACCCATACAGCTACAAATAAAAAATTCTCCACAAAATCAGTCTTCAGATTACCTCCTCCCGGGATACCATCCTCCGGTACTTCACATCTTCCATTACTTTTTTGGTATAATTCAAAACCTTCTTAAAACCACTGAGCTGAAATATCACAGAGAATATTAATTTCCACTTTATATTGTTGAATAATACAAAAATTATCCTTATCAATCTCTACTAGTACTGCTGTTAACAAAGACACCATAAAGTCAATCTTCCTGTATACGCTACTTGATATTTTGACTCTAGGAATTGATGTCCGCAGAACTTACATTCTGCAACTCAGAAAATGATTTCCATTGACAATGTAAATGTGACTGGCCTTTCCACTTTATCAGAAATTCCATATCACTCCAATCTAGTTCGCAATCAAACAAATAGCTCAACAGAACAGGGTCTGTTGATTTATTATTTCTCAAAGCTTCTTCCGCTGTGCCCCTTCGTTGATGCCATAACACCTTCTCAATCGCATCTCCATCTTCTTCTTCTTCCTCCTTGAGAAAAATATTAGCAAAGAACTCAAGATCAAGAAGACCTTAATTATAAATACAAGTACTAAGATAACTAACTCTGCAAGACTTTCTAGAAGATGTAAACAAAGAGTGGCAATGAAATCATTAAAGAGAAAGCGTCAATGAACTGCAAATGCACACTTATTAACTCAAAATGACGTGGAAAATATGAATATAACTGACAATGCATGATATACACATTTAATATATTGGCACAGATTTAAGCTTCTGAAAGTTTAAATCATGAACTAGTAATCAAACATATAGAAACAAAAGCCATGGGATGGATGATAACAACAATCACGCCTACATGCTAGAGCATAATAATAATCCAAGGTAACAACAAACCATCATGCTAAAGCATAAATTATAATCCAAGGAAAACAAACAGACCTTTTGATTCTTTTTCTTTATTTCGTCAGTATCTTCACTTTCATCACTCTCAACATACGACACTTTCCGCACCGAACGACCTGATGTTCGTAGTTCATTTCTCCTACTAGAAATACTAACACTAGCAGATCGACCACCATTCTTTCTGTGCGCTTGTGCACCTCTCCTTGAATTTCTGAAATCCTCATCACTAACATTTTCTGAGTCATCAGCAGAAGATTCTTCATCATCATCATCATCCTCAAAAGAAGCTCTACCTTTCTTTCTCCGAGTGGATGATGCAATTGACTTAAATTCTCGGGTAGACTTCAAACTACGGCCACTTTTACTTGATTGTTTTGCCCTACTTTTCTTAAAGTAGGGATCATCTTCATCTGAGACATCCAAATCTTCATCATCAACATTATCATCCTCATCAGACTCTTCAGCATCCCAACCTTCATCTTTATCCTGCACATTGACAGAAAGCTAATACACTTAGTTAACGTTGCATATTGTATAGCCATAACACTTCCACTAAATTCTGAAAACAAGAACATCAAAGATACAAATGGTTAAACATTAATATCATGCAGATCTTCAGTATTAAAAAAAAATATCATGCAGATCTTCCTCCCTACTAAGCCAAAAAAAAGGAGATACAATTAGACCGAAAAGGTTTCAACTCAACTAAGGCAACAACAAGGTTACCTACAAGTAATTTATTTTCCACATACAGGGTACAAATACATGTGTCAGGATGAAGGTAGTTATGTTCACAAACTGAGCACATACAACCAATGGCATGGACCAACAGAAGGGAGAACCACGGTCTACTACAAGGGGGTCCAGGGATAAATGAAAGAATTCTATAGATAATATTCAGAAACTCCCGGTTATCACACGGGGAAAGAAAGCTTAGTTCTGTGACTTCCAAAAAGCTTGAATTTTTGTATTCCCTAAACAAATAACCAAATCATGTTATTTAAATATCATACTCGCTGCTGTTTCGTGTTAACTATAGAAATAAGGATTAGCAACACATATAGTTGAAAATTTTCCACTTACCACAGAACATCCCTCAATTTAAAATGCCTCGTGACAAAAATAAAATAAAAGTAACAAATATTCCCAACAAGCATCCTACACATTTTCATTCCTCTCATACTAATTAATCCCACAATTAGAATGAAGTACACACGAATAATCTTGTTAGAATGACCAGAAATAAAACAAGAATGATTTAGTATTTACAGATGCTACAAAAATCTTTTACATCAATAAATAAAGACTTCAAGCATCAACAAATCAAATTCAAATAAAACAGTGAATAAACTAAATAGACCTCGTTAGTTTGAGGGCCCAATCAGGTTCACATAATTGTGCTTCTTAACAAGTAAAGACATAATTTCTGAAGCAACTACGCTTGGTCGATTTCTCAATTCGCATGCATCCCCCCTCCCCCTCTCTTACTCTATTGTCTGAATATATCCATCGTTCAAAGACAAAAAAAAAAAAAAAAAAAAATCTTACCACGAACAAATTCAAAGAGAGGAACAAAAAGCCTGAATTTTTTAGGCAAATATAAGACCTTTCTTAAGAACCAAAAGTATCCTAATTTATTTATGTACCATAATTTTTATTACATACCAACATTTTTCCATAAATGTCATATCCCTTAAAATTACTTGTGTAATCTTAAATTTCAATCTTCCTTAGTACATGAATAAACAAATTGACACCAGCCTGTCAAATCAATAAATCGGCATATAGTCATATAAGCAAAAATTAGGAGAATATATTATTGCACAGACTAAGAGACGCGAGTGTATCGAACCCTAGACACTGTTAACTGCAATGCACATGCACTAACTCAAATTTCTGATACAGATTACAGACCAAACAAGCCCACCAAGCTTTCACTGAAAGCATCAGTGTATTATTAGAAAGGAGAAGGGGAAAAAACCTTGATTCGTCTTTCCCTGCTTCTTGCCCCAAAATCAGGGTTGAAGTCAGCATCATCAGGGTCATCCTCTACAACAACAAAAAGGCCAGTAGCAACATAAGATGAGATTGCAGAACAAAGGGCAAGCTGACATAATATATGAAACGTGATAATATTGTGCTTTTCACACAATACTGGAAGGGATAAAACAACAGTTACCATCTTCATCGTCATCGTCATCTTCATAATCTGCATCTTCGTCACTGTATTTGCTGGCTTTCGACCCCTTTGATTTCCTCGAAATATTGCTGGGAGCAGGACGAGATGGCGGCTTTGAACTATATCCAATTGATTGGTTCACTGCCCTATAATGATTCACAGACTCATTTGGCGGATCATCACCATCCTGCTCATAATACTCATCAGACAACATTTCATCAGCAGGAACAGTCTGATGCCCCTTCCCCATCGAATCTTTATGTGTTATATCATCATATTCAGACTCCATTCTATCCTCTACTCCATCAGACTCCTCCTCTACTTCAGAGCCTTTATACTCTGACCCACTCTTTGACTCCTCCCCCGACTCTGATGGTCCATGGGACGTCCTCGCTGGTGGGTAGTCCTTCCAAAAAGTTGAACCCCACTTCCCCCCCATAGACGTTCCCCTAATAGGAGGTTGATCATGTCCCATCCTGAGATTACTTCTACTATCCTCACCCCCATTGTTATTGGGTGTAATATCTGTCATTTCTTCATTATTGATCATAGCATTCTCCTTAAGCCTACTGCCATCAATGGCTAGCTGATGCAAATGACCTCTCTCATTCATTGCAATCTGTTCTACTGCTTCATCTGAGGAATTTCTGGAAAACGCCATGTTCTGTTCTTCACATTGAATTTATCATGGAGTTCCAGAATAAGAAAGCAGCAACCAGGCAGAGGCTAATGTATAATTCCAACCACGGCTACCTCCCAAAGCCTCTGCCACAGCATACAGGTAAGTTGGACAGCAAATTAGTTAAGACTTACTAAAATTGATAATAAACACTTGTCACACTTGAAAAATTGATTTCCTATACTGTTATAGGACCGTTGATTAGTTTCAATAAGTGAACAGATTTTAAATCGTAAAGCATATGGATCGGTTACTTAGCACTCAGAAGACGTCCAGTAAACTAGATGAAGTCCAGAATTTCCTGGTGTTCCGCAATATTTCTAGAAAACCCTAAATCCACATTGAAGAAAACCCTAATCAAACTGATAAATTGGGCAATTGGTTGCAACAGAAGCTGATTGTTGAGGTATTTTTAAGGAAACAAACCTTTGCGCACAGAGAGAGCAAAACCGGAGGGAAAATCACGAAATTCGGTGAAGGGTATTTTCGTAAATCCAGTGGATAGGGGAGGCCTAAAACCCCGATTCACCGGATGCGGCTACCTCAGTGAAAGCCGGCGGCGGCGGGAAATATAGGTTTCAAAAACGATACCGTTTGAGGGGCTTTTTTGTGCAGAAAATCAGGGTCAGGTTGGAAACGGCTAATTAGTATCGCGCAGGGTGAAGCGTGTTTGAGGGAGAGCGAAATCGACGAATCGGAAACCTCGATTGGATTTATTCTACCAGTGTTATTGTCCGATGATGCACAGAAGAAGAAAGAAAAATGAAAAGAAAAAGAAAAAGAGAATAGAGAGAGAGGGTGGGCGTATATGTGTATTTGGGAGTTTTATGTAGAGAGAGAGAGAATCAGGGGAGAAAAAATTGGATTTGTCAAGGGTTATTTTTTCCTTAGGCGTAAGTGATATATAGATACGGATGGGGTGGTTAAAAAGTTGTGATGTTGGGACACTCTTGGTATTTCCACCATTATTTCTCAACATGGTACTACTTCTTCACCCCAATACTATCTATTAATCCTTCTTTCATAAGGATCACAACCAGCCGTTAAATTACTTTTAGGTCATCTTAAACAAAACCTAGTTTCATTAGTCTAAAAAGATAAACATCATATAGGACAAGAAGTACCGGAATATAGTCGTCTGAGTTTTAGGACGTCTTCATAATATCTACATAAACTCCTTTAAATCCATTTACTTTTATATCTAGTGAAATGTGATTATGCGAATAGTATGTCTTCATACAACTTAATTAAACTCGTCTGAATTTATAAAACTATATTGTATCAAAACTTTTAAATGAGCTACTTCATTATCAACATTACAAGAGTATTTACTGCTAAATATAGTCGACTTGGCTGTACTTATAGATCGTTAATGTAGATGAGTTTATGTAAAAGCAAATCTTCTACTTGAATTTTATGTGCCTTTTGAAGTTATGTTGCATTTCATGTTCAAAGTACATTTTGTACGTACATATCTAAAAGGAATAAGATTATGAAGTTAACTTATATAATACACAAGATTATTCGTCATTTAACTCATGAATGTCTCGTTCTATTTATAATGCCCCAGACCATATCAATTATATATTCAAATAACATCATTTTGGTTATTTTTTTGTTATGATTTTTGCTAAAGAGGCTGATGCATGCATGGAAGTGATGACTCGGTTTTACCAAATATATATAGGTAATATGTTGAAATGCATGAAATGTGATTAATTCAATAGCATGCATGGATTTGATAGATTAAAGATGCTTGGACTTATACGAATACACGAGATGAAAGCGATTAATTGCTTCATTCCATACATAAGTTGGGATACAAAATTATACATAAGTAATCGATTAATGTTATAATCATGTATTAATTGGCCAGTAGCAATATCAATTTTGGAGGAGTTGATAGGATTCAAACATACGACGACTTTATAATTACGAATTTAATTCAATAAAACATTGTTTATGCTCGTTTGATAAAGCACGTTAAGCTCACACTTGAATTACCTTGAAACTATAAAACCATTAATTTGGTTTAACTTATTCTTTTATACTTTAATTCATAAAAAGCATATCAAATATCTAAGTTCTATAATTTACTATTATAATAGAATGATGAATTTAATTAAAAGTATTGTATTATTCATGAGGTTAATTAATATTTTTAAAATATACTAAAATATTATTATTTAAAATAGTATTGTATAGTAATTTTTCAACATAAAAATCTCATTAAGTTTGATTAAACTAGTAAACTTCGAAATATTCGATAAATAGAACTAGGTGGTCTGCTTGATAATAAGTCAGTCAAAACCAGCATTATCCGACTTGATTCGCTTATATTCCACTTTAGGTGCAATTTTTTTATTTTTTTTTTTGAGGTTTTGCACAATATCCCACGTGAAATTCCAAAAGTATTTTTCTTCGATTACCAGATTCTCAGCCTTCTTTTGTTTGCGTAGAAATCGCATTGCCCTTGCTAAAACTGACAAGTCGCGTTGCGCCTTTTCTACGCACATAATCTGTCCGTACAATCCCGTCTTCCCCAAACAAGAAAGTTAAATTCCTTGCATCTTCACCGAATGGTATCAAGCCCGTACCATCTTTCCTCATTCGGAATTATGATCTCAACTGTCAACAATAATCCCTTACAACCTACGAATGCATCCCCCATTAATCTCGGTAGCAGAAAATGGTTAAGTATTAGCACTAGGATGAGGCCCGCAATGGCTGAAGCAACTTCTTCTCTCACTTACCAAAAGTTTGTTCATTTCGCTCTGGAAGAAACCAGGAAACACACCCATTTAGCCCCTTCTACATTACAGGTAGCTATTGCAACTTGTTTAGATTTTTCTGTTCAAAGTTCTCTTCTTGGCCACTTGGGCTTTATGAAAAATCTGATTTATTTTTTATCTTTTGCTACTCCCAAGTAAGATGTAGGTTCTAGGTGGTCCACATTCAAGCTTGCTCATGACTAAGATGCTGGTTTTAGTAGAGTATTTTGAAAGAGAATAGATTGTATAGAGTAGTGGAATTCGGGATTTTCTTTAGGAGATTGTATGTGAGCACTTTGCATTGATTACATGTATCTTCTGCAGGAAAGATTCGGTTGCTTGTCTGCCATGGATGGGAGAACACAACTCCAAGTGCAGTCTTTCGAATCACCGAAGATTAGGCTACTTCGAAGTTTGTCCATAGAAGGGAGTGATGGAATGCAGGTTTGTATTATGTTATAAACATAAAATCTTTCTCAAACCATCGTACTGCTCTAGTGACTCGCGGGATCATGTTATCGATTTCATTGTATTTCCGTTGTAAATTGTGAAACCCCTCATGACTCATGAGCTTTCATTTCAAGTTTTCTTGCTCTTTGTTACTAGCTCACTTAATTATTTGGTACTGGATAATTTCTGGATTATTATGTTTATATACAGACCAACTTTTCAATCTCACAGGAGCCGACAACATTCTGTTTATGTGAATGAGTTTGTTAATTGTTACTATTGTGTTGGTGTGATTCAATTACTATATCACACAACTACTTAGAAAGCTCCCAATACATCCATTTCAAGGTTTTAGCCAACTACTCCAATCATACCATATGTTTGTCTTTCTTCTCATTTTTACTCCTTCATGGTCTTGTTAACTAGATTTTGAAGATTGCTTTCCTTCGTTCTTCACTTCTTCTTCATTGTCACTGTTTCTACTCCATGTGTTAGTTATTATCTCTGCATATTACGTATCTTACTAAAGCAAAGGGATGGAAGGGAAAATTACAGGACCTGGTAGAGGTCAGGAAATGAGAGTTCAAATTAATTTATTTTTAAGCTAATTGCCTTATTGAGACCAACATTTTGCTGATAAATACCAAACTTGTTTATTCAATAATAATTAAATGAAAATTGGATTAATTGTTTTGTTGAATATCTTGCGAGTTGCGTCTGTAGTGGTAAACGTGCACTTTCTTGCTCTTGTGTACGTACTAACTCTTGTTTACGCGCACTATGTGCAGGTCTTGGATTTTGCCATCTTTCCGAGAGCAGAGTTTGATCTTCCAATTTTCTGTGCTAACTTCTTTACCACTGCAGTCATCAACATAGTTGTATTGTATGCCACCTTCTTTCCCTTCTAATTGTGAACAAAATTGTATTTTCCTTTCTCTGGCGCTATTTGAGAGCTCCAGAATCATGTTTGTGAACTGAAATGGATACTTGTAAACTACATATTTTAGTGAAATAAAGGTATACTTATAAAGTATAAAAAATGACGGGCATGCTTGAATAAACCAGAAAATCCGGTAAACATATATGAAAGAGATATTTAGGAAGTACTATACAAATAACTTGTCTTACTTTTTCCATTACTCTCAGAAACAACATATCATTGTATGACATGCTATTTGATTCTTTTTATATCTTCCTTCTTTTCCCCATTCTATAGTTTTTATAATTAGCTTAATTATGAAAATTTGTCGAAAGATAAAACTGCTACTGAAATGAAGATCAAGTACAATCTGTTGCTGTTCATCGATACTGATCTTGGGTTGTAGTAATTCCTGCTGTTGCATTACCAGACAGCTCATCTCCGACTAAAAATTACGCAAAATGCATTTCCATCTGTGAAATAAACAATTGAAAAAAAATCAATAAAACTCAATGAAAGATCTATTATGTATTATCTTCACTCGAAATCTGCTTGTCAGTAATATGCCTTTATAGGATAAGGGCAATCTGCTTTAAACCATTACATAACCTTTCTTAGAGAATCAAGTCAAAGTTTGGCATACTGAAGTCCTTTTAACACCCTTTTGTGGTACTTACCAGGCAGATAATCAAACCTTGCACCATTAATTTCTGATCTGGTGTTAAGAATTTAACTTTTGGTTGCTAATGGATAAGTCGTTAACATTTTCAGGGACCTCAATCCATTACATGATGTCATCAGTCAACAGGATTACAAGAAAAAGTATTATTCACACTTGATTCCTCTTGGACTCAAATATGGAGAGGTAAGCCAAAGTTTCAGTACTTTCAGCACTACAATGTATCTCCAAAGGTCTGAAATAATTAATTATGCTGGCATTTAAATGACGTACGGTGGTTTGACATGGATATCATGCAGCTATTACCATGGGGAGGAAAGATTACTGCTGAATCTATGAAATTCTTCTCACCAATCGTGATATGGACCAAGTTTCCTCCTAGCGAACATAAGCATCATCTTTTATATTCTGCTTTCATGGATTATCTCAAGGTAGGTTTAGTAGATGAAAAGATTTATTTCGACTGTAAACGGGACTCTTTGCCAATTTAAACTGAAGCCAAACGCCTGCATTTGACTTCTCGTTTTGTCCTCCGGTTTTTATCTTACAGTCATGGCTTGAACTAATGGACGAGGTATCAGCAGAAACTGATGTTTCTCGGATTATGGTCAATCTTGAAGCACAACACAAGTATCTCACTTGGAGAGCTGAAAAGGTAGGTGGGGCCATTTTCTGTCTGTTACAAAGAAGAGTAATCTCATTAGTAGTGACGTGAATTTCTTATTAACAACAACAAAAATCCGAACGCAAGGCATTCTCTTTGTTGATATAACCAGAAAATAACATGTAGTTCGAGTACTTTTGGCATGACAGGTAATACAGTTCTCTTGCATGTGCCCTTAGCTTGAGAAAAATAAACCTGCATCGCTTGATTTTGTGCATTACATGCGTGTTTATTGGGTTGAAGATCTATGCTGCATATTTGTCGAAGAATTCAAAACATTGCAGGCCAAGCCTTTTCAGCTCAGAAAGTTTCTAATGAAAAGTTGAAAACTCGTACGTACAGGATCCTGGCCATCAAGTTCTGAGAAGATTAGTAGGAGAGACTCAAGCAAAGGTAAATACTGAGAATTAAGTATACTTTGTCTTTCAACATGATGAAATTGTCAATCTAGTTCTCCTTTTGATTTCTCTGTAGGAAATAATTAAGAGTTTTCTCTTCTCTGGAGTTGATGAATTGGGTAGCAGAACATTCATCGATTACTTCCCTGAGTACAAGTGTGATGACGGGACTGTAAATCAGAAGCGCAGTATGATCGGAAAATCATTTGAGAGTCGACCGTGGGATACACAAGGTGAATTCATTGGTGACAGTTTAAGGTAGAGCGAATTCTATTTACACTACTTTTAGCTTCCATGTATATTAGAGCTTTTCTCCTCTCTTCCTTGTGTAGATCAACATTGACTTTTCCACTTTTTTCTGTATGTTCACGGCATGTGTATGACTTAATGAAATCATTTTGTTGTGGTTACTCATCTAGATGGAGATGATGATGCCACATTTTTGTAATACCAATAGAGAAAGAGCAACTTGGTTTCTTATTATTGTATAATGTTGGACTTTTCTGGGAAGATACCAGTCTTTCACTTCCTTAGTTCTATCTTAATCTCTGCACTCGAGTCTTGCTATTCGAACAACTTAAGTAGACCCATCTATTAGAGACACGAATATAAATATTCATCCATCATATTTTAGGATTTTTGGGGAATACTCAAAACTTCTTCTTCATACTACTTTTCACATCCCAACAGAAAAACTTTTTAATGTGAAAATTAGAAAATAGAAAGATGTTTGTCCAATTCTTATACTCCTTTTCACAGAGTTATTATTAGTTATTTATGTAAATCGAGGTTTAGATAGCACACCTTTTTACGTCTAATATGAGGTCAAGAGTTTTGATTGAACAAACAATATATAATTATTTATTTTTTAGGCGGTTGAAAATAATAAAAGAGATGAGAAATAGTAGAGAAGTGTTGTCAAGACTTAAAATGAAATCTCCAAGCCGAGACAGAGTAGAGGGGTCGATCCTGCCAGCAAATGACAACACTCCCATTCTCATCTCTGATCTTGTAGCCATCACACTTATAACTCTGCAGCAATCTGTTGGCTTGCAGCAGCGAGTAGTAGCTAATCGGCACGTTGAGAAAGCCGGCCACCTCGAGCCTGTGTATCCATTTGTGTAGCCTCTGGTGCCTCTCCCTCCTCTCCGCCCCCTCACACGCTACGATGTTCTTGATCTCCTCCCCGAACACCATCTTCTCCATCTTCAGCCTCTCCAGGGATCCCCTGGGCAGCCTCGACTCCGTGCAGTCGAACAACGCAGCGTAGAAGTAGAGCGCCTCCGACATCCTCTCCACCATGCACTTCCCGTTGTGGTCCGACTCCTGCTCCGTCACCACCACTATTTTCGGGGAGAGCCCCCACATCGCGCTCAGGAAGGCGGAGTGGTTTTCCGCGGTATGCAGCAGCATCACCGACGCGATCGCCAGGGCCTCCCCTGCTTTCAGCTTCAGTTGGTGTAAATCGAGAGTCTCCATCACCACGGGGTGGAACTGGAAGGGGAGATCCAGCTTGGTCGCCTCCTCGCCGAGGAGGCGGGCCATGCGGTCGAGCACCTCCCTTTGAGGATGCACGGCGGTGATCCGGAGATGCGGCGGGCCCTCGGGGCGGGCGCTGAGGTCCTGGATGAGGGCGCACCACTGCGCGGGGTCGGCGGCGTGGAGGTCGATGACGTGGACCATCTTCTCCCCTTCCATGGCCTCCACGATGGCCTGGTTGCTAATCGCGAAGGCCACCTTCAGAAAGGGGAGGAGCTCGAAGAACATCTTCCTGACGAGGATCTCATCCGCGGGCGGCGGAGCGCGGCTGGAGTGGAAGGCCTTGTGGACGCCCGGCCAGGATCTGAGGATCCGATCGGCGAGGGCCTCCGAGAAGTAGGAGGCAATGCGCTGCATCGTGTCGCCCAGAGGCGACGCCAGATGGGAAATCTCGTCCAAAGCTGCGTTTGCGTTTTCGAGGCTGCCGGAAGCCACGTGGCTTGCGCAGCTCAGGAGTAGATGGATCAGATACAATCCTCTCTCTTCGGGTTTAAGCTCTTTCGGAAACATTTGCAGCGCCGATGATCCCTCTTCTTCAAACATCTATCTTTCTTTTTTTCCTTTTCCTTTTGTCGTTAATCGACTACAAGGAGAATTGCATCCCTAATCACTAATCACTGCAAGAATACAAGAAAATCCACAACAACCGACCAACAAGACTTTCCCTTAAATTTACTTCTTCTTCTTCTTCTTCTTCTTCTTCTTGATAGAGAGAGAGAGAGAGAGAGAGAGAGGGAGAAAAGAAAACAGAGGAAGCGAAGCGAGGGGATGATATGAATATGATATAAGATCGATGTTGTTGTGGAGAAACTAGCAATATGGAATAGTTTGTGTGCAGCTTTCTACTTTTTTTTAACTTTGTTTGCTTTGGACAAAAGTGTCTTCAAATTTGTTCTCATTCATGAATAATATCCGAACAAAATTGGATACTCTCCCACTGAAAACGACCGCCTGCCTCCTCTTCCACGCTCTCTCCCAAATTCCTATTCCATTTTGCTATGCAAATACTACCTTCTTCCCAAATTCGTATAGTAATATTTGATATATGTCAAGAGTTCTAGTCATCTCAAGTGCTTGAACTATGATCTAAAACAAAAATATTCAAATGATAAACTTAATCATTTATAATTTTTTAAATTATTAAAAATATTATATACTTTTTTAATAAACACTACTATTATGGGATTAAATTTCTATTAATGTTCATAGTTTATTTGCCTTAACGTGGCCATCTCTCTTTCTCTTTGTGAATGGAATGACTTTTTTGTTGCGTGAGCGTGATTGTGATGACATAAGGTGGATAGGGAATCAAGGAAAGTGTATAATATTCTACTAAGCTCCAAATGTGCTCCAACAAAACCAAACAATGTGCCGTCAATTTTGCTCCTCACTGCAATAAATTCTCCCACATGCTTCCAAACATTGAATTTGTTCTCTTCTGCACACCCAAAGACTCTTCAAATTAGCATTATATGCGCAAAAGAGGAAGTGGTTAAGGAACCATCCAAAACCAAACATCACAAATTTCATTACTTCAAGATTTGGTACCCAACCTCGAATTCTTCTCACCTGCTTTACTTACAAAACACCGACACCACAATTTTTTTTCTTCACTAATATACAAAGGGAAAAATCCACTCTTGTTTTTTCTTCAATAATGGGCCCATCTGAATTTTTTTTTATGTATTATACTTTTATACTAAATATTAGTTTTAATCTATGTAGTAATATGAGTTTTAACATGAAAATATACTGATTCTTCGTAATATTCATTATTTATTATATCCTATATATATAGTATATTGGTAATCTAATTTTTAAGGACATTATTTATTCTAACTATGGTATATATCTGCTGGTGACCGCAAGTTGGCTTTAATTTCTTAACCTAGAAATTCTCATAAAATGAAGATGCAAAACACACTAACTACAAGTGTGCAGCTCATAGTTGTGTAGTTTATAAGCATCGACTGAATATGCTCTTGTGTGAGTGGAATGAATCTCAAAAGCTTTTCAAAGACTCTTACTTGGATTTAAAGAAAGTCAGATCACCAATAAGAAGCAGCTGCTTCATCCTAACATGTATCATGGTTATAGCAATTTCTTCATCAGTGAAGTATACAAATAAGAGGTGGACTCTTATACATCAATGTACATATACATCACACTATTTAAATGCATCTCTTTCTACCTCCATCACCCTTGATAACAAGGTGATGTATATATACATCA
>JAYJMF010000091.1:1313043-1349104 GCA_036873715.1 Salvia sclarea
TCTGTGGGGGGCAGTTCAGGGACGATGCTGATTGCAGTTCACTTTGCTGTTTATTATCTGAATTAAGGCCAGTGGAAATCTTAAAACCGGCTAAGTTTCTGTGTACTGAGACCAAAAAAGCGCTAATTAGGCATACAAGAAATCCCCTGGTTAACGAGCTTGTTCATTTCTCTGAATTTTGGGATGTTGATAAAACTATTTCTGAAGTTACAAGTATTTATCAGCATCTTGGTGACCATTCTCATAGTTCATCACAAAATGAAAGTACTGTGCAACCCAGTGATTCTTCAATGACAAATGATGCTAGGAACCATCTACCAGAAGTGTTAACAGACCTCACAAGTGAGGGTGAAAAAGGAAGCCAAGCACTGTCTGCACTTGGTGCAACTCTTTTCTACTTAAGGCAGGCTTTCCTTGATGAGTCTCTCCTCAGATTTGCTATATTTGATTTGCTTCCGGACTCTGGTTTTGGTGAAGGCTATATTTGATTCTGATAACCTCTCTAAGCATAGGTTTAGTTGTCTATAGGCCTTAATCTTTTAATCTGAAGTGTGTGTATCTAATTGATGTGACTTCTGCAAGGAAAAAATGCATTCTCTAAATGTTATAGTGTTTTGTATCCTAGGGAGTTAATCAGCCTAATGTGCTTAGCTTCAAAAAAGAGTTATCAAAGCTACCTGACATGGAACGCTTGCTTGCACGCATCTTTGCTGGCAGGTGAAGTTGCAGAGCTTTTCAGAGTCAATACTTTCCGTAAATTTGCTGTAATATTTCCTTCAACTGATTATATTCTTGGTTCCTGGGTAAATACAGTGAAGCTAGTGGCAGGAATGCAAATAAAGTTGTTCTCTATGAGGATGCGGAAAAAAGAAGCTCCAGGAGTTCATTTCTGTTCTGCGTGGATGTGAAATGATGAAGAATGCCTGCTCTATGCTTGGTGCTATTTTAGAGAATGTGGAGTCTAGACTACTACGTCATCTATTAATTCCTGGTATAGCTCAAACACCTCTATGGGTAACTCACCATGGTTATTAGATCCTTATACTGGAGGTTTTCAGGTTCAGGGATTCCTGATGTCGATTCAATTTTGAGGCATTTCAAGGATGCCTTTGATTGGCAGGAAGCATATCAATCAGAGCGCATCATACCTCGAGAAGGGGCTGATGTCGATTATGATGCTGCGTGCCAAGTAGCGAAAGGCATCGATTCCAGTCTCAGAAAACATCTAAAGGAGCAACAGAAACTACTTGGAGATCCATCTGTAAGCATTTCATAAAATAGCCTGGTTTGTGATGATTGAACTTCTTGCCTAATTTTAATTTCATTAGGATAGCTGCAGATTTCTTATGTAACAATTGGAAAAGATACATACCTTTTGGAAGTGCCTGAGAGTTTATTAGAGGAGATTCCAGAGGAATTTGAAAAGAAGATCATCGAAGAAGGTACAACCACAATGTTTGACTGTACATTCTGTTCTATGTAGATCTTCACTTAAAATGCTGTGCTCTGAGGAGGCTCTGAGAAACATAACCATTAATGATTTTGTAAACGTATCGGTAGGTGGGCAATCTGGAATGTATTTGACCGTGTTGAGAAATAACTCTTCCCTGTCTCAATTTTCTTTCTTTACTATTCTGAATGATTTATTTCACAGGGTCTCATCAGATATTGGCCCCAGAGATAAAAGATTTAATAGGAGATCTTTCACAAGCTGAATAAGAGAAGGAATCACAATTGAAGAGCATTCTTCAGAGGTTAATAGAACGATTTTGTGAAAATCATATTAAGTGGAGGCAATTCATCTCTACTGTTGCAGGTATTGGTTTTGTTCTGAATATGGAGTTGGATTTCTAAGTGTTTATGCGAATAATGATTTGTCTATATTTTTCTTTTGATGGGAAATTTAAGAGGAAAGAAGATAGTCGTGAACTTGCTGCTTGGCTTTATTCCATTCTATGGCCTCGTATCTTACCAAGAAAAAACGAGTCTAGTTTTATCTCAGGAAAAAGTAAATGACAAAACTGTACCAGCAAAATGCTGTGGCTTCACTTAAAATCACTTCTCCTGCCATATTCCTTTATGCTACTCCATTAATACAGCTGTAGTAGTTGTAATTTTTTTATAGTTCAAGAGATTGTGTATTTGAACATACATAGTTCATATTTGAGAGTTGGTTGCTATTCTTAATCAGCTTATCAATTGCAAGTGATTATTATGAAGGGAGAAGTTGTCGTCCAGTTATAGCTTCATTGAATCCCGATGAAGTGCCATTCCTCAAGGCTAAAAGCTTAGGGCATCCCATTCTCAGGAGTGACACCCTGGGAGAGGGCACGTTCGTCACCAATGATGTCATGGTAGGTGGTTCTGATCACTCCAGCTTTATACTCCTAACTGGTCCCAACATGGGCGGGAAGTCGGCTCTTCTCTGCCAAGTTTGCTTGGCTGTGATTTTGGCCCAGGTTCTGCATTGGATCTCTTTTCCTCAAGTAGTACTTGACGTTATTAAGCTTTCTTTATCAACAATTACACTATGATTCTCCACAGATGGGAGCTGATGTCCCTGCAGAAAGCTTTGCTTTGAACCCTTTTGACCGTATATTTGTTCGAATGGGTGCTAAAGATCAGATTATGGCCGGTCAAAGCACATTTCTGACGGAGCTTCTCGAAACTGCATCCATGCTGGTGAGTCGATCTTGTCAATAGATTAGTGGGTATTACCGGTACCTACCTAACCCGTCCAAACCTAATGGGGTTTGATTTCTGCAGCAAACCATCTAAAAACTCCCAAATTATTCTTATAATAACTATAGACTACCCGGTTTTGGAATCTTGTCAATGTATAACTTGTTGTCGTGATGAATGTAGACTTCAGCAACCGGCAGCTCACGTGTGGCACTTGACGAGCTGGGACGAGGAAATTCAACATCCGACGGGCAAGCCATCGCGTATGTGCAACTTATTCCTTTTTGCAGCAAATTACTAATAATCAAGATAACCAAGCAGATTTTCATTCCTCAATATTTTATGTTTGCTTTCTTTTCCTAGTGCATCAGTGCTCGAGCATTTCGTTCACACAGTACAATGCCGGGGAATGTTTTCAACTCATTATCATCGATACTACCAGAGCGATCCTAAGGTGTGTCAATCATTTGTTCTCTTTTCCAAAACAAGAAATAATAATTTAGAATCTTTTCACAATCCCTCCTGCTCGAAACATTCATACAGATCTCCCTCTGTCATATGGCTTGCCAAGTCGTAAAAGGAGTCGAAGATCTCGAGGAAGTAATCTTCCTCTACAAGTTGACACCTGGGGCTTGCCCTAAAAGTTACAGTGTTAACGTTGCTCGTTTAGCAGGTAATTAAAATGTCGAATAGCTTTCTGGGAATCATCGAGGATCACTATAAGCGTTAACTTTGCTCGTTTTGCCATTATTTTCAGGACTTCCTGATACAGTTCTACGAAAGGCTGCAGCAGTGGCCGAGGAGTTTGAAGGAACGTATGGAAAAACTCAAAAATGGGAAGACAACGCATCGTTGATCATCGAAAACTTGATAAAGATCGCATCAGCTCCAGACTACCACACTTTCGCTCACGGCAACGACCTTGCCTCTTTGACCAGCCTGCAATCAAAAGCAAGGTTACTTCTGAAACAGCATTACGAACTTCCCCCCATTCACGTCTTCTGCCGCTAGGCTCGTACGAGGTACAATTTTGACCGGCATAATTCAAATTCTCCCCCTGTTCACGTCTACGAGGTACAATTTTGACCGGCATAATTCAAATTCAGTTGATAGAATCATACATTACTTGAATTTTCTTATTCAATGTGCTAAATGTTTGAGGCTTATTCGAATATTATCCAACATTTGATAGTTGGCTAGTTTTCAGCTGCACCTGCAATTTTTTACTTGTAAAGCTTGGCAATGCTCTTGTAAACTATGATTGTTGAAAATATATTGCATCACATATCTTAGTTCCCTTCAAATTTCCTTTGAAAATTTCGAAATAATACAAAAATGCCCCCATTTTCATTATGTTACTGTAAGGTTTTGCTATATATCTTCATCTGTATAGGTAGAGAAAGAAAAAATGAAAAAAAAGAAGAATACACAAGATGTACAAAAGAATAGGTTAAACTTGTGGATCAACACTACTAAGCTGCTGCTCTTCGTCGTCATCATCATTAGATGTTGAATCAGTATCATTCTGAAACAGGTAAAAATGTTGTTGATTCATCTGTTTCTTGCACAATATTTATGCAATTAGGTAGAAATATTGCATATGATTTTGTGGGGAAGAAAATACCTGATAATGATGCCTAATGTTGCTAAAATCCTTATCAATATGTACATCGGAACTAATATACCACTAGCCTTGGCTATAAGCACCTGCAAATATCATTCCAAAATATTTTGCTTCATGTTTTGGATATTCTTGAAAGGAAAATAATGAAATTTTTGCATCCAAATTTAGTGGTAGAAATAGAAAAGGATTATTCGCTGGTAAATTACTTAACTTTTATCAAAATCTGGTTCTGCTTACCAACTTTAAAATTTGCTTGTAAATTACTGAACGGGAATTTGACTTGAAATAACAAATAATTGCAAAGTGCGACCGCACTTAATAACACAAGGTCGTCCCTTGATGGTGTCTTGCGTTTTAATTATGTCCCATCAATTTTTTAGTGTTTTGTGTCAATTTTTTATTTCATGTTATGGCCTCATACCTTACCGAGAAAAAAAAACAAAGAAACCCATCTGTTCCAAAAAGTAAAGAGTGAGATGAGGCGGAAAATTCGAGAGGCCAATAGCAAATAAATGAGGCGCAAATAAATGTTGTCCATGTCTTGTTTGAAATTATGGAGAGGCCAATAGCAAAGACAGAATGAATGCCCTAAAATTACAAGAGCCAAACACAGAAGAGAGGCTCAAATAAGGGATGCCCATGCGTTGTTTTGTGTTGAAAATTCGAGAGGCCAATAGCAAAGACACAGAAGAGAGGCACAAATAAGGAATGCTCATGCCTCGTTTTGTGTTGAAAATGTCTTGTTTGGAGCTGAACTTATGGAGAGGCAAACAAGAAGAGAGGCCCAAATAAGAAATGCCAATGTCTTTTGTTTGTGTTGAAATTTCAAGAGGTAGAGGCCAAAGAGATAGAAGAGAGTGCAAACTAACATGATTTTACTAATCACAATTTTCATAAAGAATAATATAATAAAATTAAAAAGAAAGGAAAAAAAAAGAAAGATATTACTATAACTTTTTGGGGTAAAAAACCCAGTTGTTTTTCCAAAAAGCAAAGAGTGAACCGAGGCGGAAAATTGGCGCAAAAAGCATTGAAGAGAGGCGCCTTGTTTTAAATTATCGAGAGGCCAATAACAGACACAAAAGAGAGGCCTAAATAAGGAATGCCCATGCCTTGTTTTGTGTTCAAATTATCGAGAGGCCCAAAGATATAAAAGCGAGGCACAAATAAGGTGTGCCCATGCCTTGCTTGGAGCTGAACTTATTGAGAGGCAAACACGAAGAGAGGCGCAAATAAGAAATGCCCATGTCTTGTTTGTGTTGAAAATTCGAGAGGTAGAGGCCAAAGAGATAGAAGAGTCGCAAATAAGAAATGCCCATGTCTTGTTTGTGTTGAAAATTCGAGAGGTAGAGGCCAAAGAGATAGAAGAGAGTACATGTTTTGTTTCTTTTGAGCAAAGAGAGACAGAAGAGAGGAAGAAACAAAGACTATCCATACCTTATATGGTAATGCCAATATTTTTCAAAAAAAAAAGAAAAAAAGAACACCCAAATTATGAATTGAGACATATGTTCTTATAATTTATTAATTAAAGAATTCTTATTAAATATGATAAGTTTTAGTTTCAAGGTTTATTGGTGGTTTTTGTCATTTCAAATGATGACATTTGGTGGAGTTGAAGAAGAAATTAACAAAAGTGGTGGAGTTGAGAGCTGCTCAAGCTCGGATATTGGAAATAGATGCAAGTAGACTTATCAATTTATGCAAGAAATTATGCATTATCTATGCCAATCTTTCTTATGCAAGGGTGTTCTTGAAATCAAATTTAGCGCCAAGATGGTTAGCAAAAAATATTCTTATATCTAAACGGATCTGCTTCTTTTACCTAGCATAAATACACAATAATAAACATATTTTTTTTTAGATCAAGAAAAAAGTTCATATGGGCACCACTCAACATACAAAATAAACCAGCAAAACAGAAGCCTTGGTTCAAAGGCACAACGCAGACACCCCACACAAACAACACAGCACCACAGACACAACACATGTACATCAGCATAATCATAAACATATATTAATCTTAGAGCAGCATAAATAATGTTAGACAACACAGTTTAACAATTAGGAGGAGACAATTTCCAGAGCTAAATCCACATAAAATAGAGATATCACAAGATAAAACAAAACCGAATTAATAGTAACCAAATTGTATCATTACAACACATACGAATAAGCTAGAATTCAAAGACGTAGCAGTGAGTAGCCGTTAAAGTCCGGATGCCACACTCTCGCCTCCCCAAGACTCTTGCACCTCTCCTATCTTCAAAAATAGGATTCAGATTAATAAAACATGTAGAATGTATTAAGAAATTATATAGTAAAAAAAAAAAATATATATATATATATATACCCAAACACCCAATTTATAAAAACTTGAACCTAATCCATTCAAGTTCCAAATAAAATGAATTCAAATAAAACAATGGAAATAAATATAAAAATCAATTGTATTCCTAAAACTTACCATATTGTACTCGAAGAACTACTAGTGGAAATTGAATCAATTTTATTCATCTATGATCAATCACTATTGCACACTCACTGATCCTGATTGATTGATTGAAATTGAAATTTTCTCTACGATTACAAAATTCGAAATTGAATTACATATAGTTTTTGTAAAGTTGTCGTGTTACAAAGGTAATATTATGATAAAAGTAAGTTGGTAGGTTTTGTGGATATAAATAAATAAACAAACCAATTCAGTTCCTAAAACTTACAATAGCATCGTCAAGAGCCACTTACAATAGCATCATCGGCACCACCATGAGTCGAACTCACATGAGCCGAAGCATCGTCAACATCAACATCAACAGCAGTTACAAAGGTATCGTTGATAAAATCAGCCGGAGGCACAACAATTGCAACGTCCGGATATCTCAATTCACGAAGCTCGCGTAAGAGTATGCTATCACGAGAAATGACGACAACATTCTCCGGTTCGAACAGTTTAATCTCATGCACCACCTTTGATGCTAGAAACACGCATACAATCAATTTATTAATTAGACCAATTTCAATAAATTTTCCAAAAAAAAGGTAGAATTCCAAAAGGGAAAAAAATATACCAAGGGGGCCAACGTCAGTGTGTATGAAATTACTTATAAAGTGTTCGAGAACCCTATGATCCGAGACCGGCATATTGATGAAGTCACCGTAGGCTTTGATGCTGACGGGGCCGTTATAATTCCATTCTTTGGAAGCGAAACAGCGTACTTTTCTTACAATTACTTTGGCCTCCTCCTTCTCTTTCGGCAATGGGCAACTATAGAAGTCCCAATAAATAATTTTGAATCTTGAAAAAAGAGTATTCAATTAGTATCATTCAATGATGAAAAAAAAATTAAAAATAGCATGACATGATTCACATACCGAGGCTTAAGCCATGGTTGAGGAGGCGGTGGGGGTGGGAGTTGCATCATATCCCGTCGAGCATGATACGGAGCTTCTCCACGGCAAAGAGTAGAAAACTCCCACGCGTAGCACACCGTCGAGAGTAACCCGTCGGGGGGAGGCCCATCCGGGTGAGCGACGAAGATGTTACACATTCTATCTCGCAATTCATCAAAACGAGAGTACACCTTCGGATCACCCGTTATTATCAAGAAATTTGACACCTCCTCCACACGTTTTATCATCCCATGAATGTGATTTATCAATCTGAGTTCTGCAATTAAAGTTATTGAATAACTTAAACAGAATAAAACTAGTACTTCATCACTATTTCAAACCAAAATTGGATGCGAATGGTTACCCACGGAATTGTTGCGATGGCAATGCTCCGTAAACATGCATCGGGAGAGATTACAGAAATCCGAATCGGACATGTTAACGAGGTCGCCAAAGCCAAAGATAGAGACGGGATCTTTCAGATTCAATGGATTCTTGAGAACATTCATCACCTTCCAAGTAATGGTATACCACTCTTCCGGACAAGGAGGCAATGGGCAAGTGAATAAGTCCCAATAGATCAAGGTGTTGTCCATGTCATTCAACCTGTTTAAATTATTAGGAGTTTTTATAAATGAAATTTTTTTTGGAAGAATTCAATTATTTATAAGAGAAAAGAATGGTAATATAATTTAGTTACTCAGTGGTAGGTAACAAAGAAGGTGAAGGTGATTGAGGGGTTAAATCCATCCCAAGCCTTTTCTTTCCTAGATCAAACTCAGCTTAGACCTAGCAAATATATATCCCAAATTCCAAACTCAGATTGCATATAATCAATAACAAAAACAGCCACCAAATTCTACAACCTTAAAAAAATCTCCTCAATGAAATTTCAAGAAATTAACGATGTCAATGGAATACAAAAATAAGTTTATGATAATCTCACATAATTTTCTTCAATTTTAGGAATAAAAAAGCAGAGAGAGAGAGAGAGACGTACACCTGTTGGCGAGAATGGGATTTAAGGAGTTATGATGTCCTACGCGTAGGGTTCTGGAAAAATATACACGAATATTATATATAGATTTTATTTTTATATTTAGTTTTTATATGAATTCAGAAATTATAAAATCTTGAATGGAAAGCTCCAAACTCATCGGCTGTTCAATTGTCTGCGGCAATCACAGCATGTGCAAGAGTTTGATAATTAAAAATTAATTAATTCAATGTTGATTTAAGAAAAAACATGTTTGCATATATTCTGTACATATATAATTGGTCTTTTTGGTAACTTTTTTAATTTTTCCATAAATGAAAGAAAACATAATCACCCCCTTACGGTAGTTAAGGATTCGAATTCTATTTCTTAAATCTTTCCTTGTCTGAAGCATCATCTTTATTTTTCGAAAATAATTTTGTAATACTATTATTTTTCTTCAATTTTGATAATAATATTTTTGAAAATCCATTCTTATTCACAAATTCAAAAAATTCGTATGATATTGGAACTTATGATATTTTCAATACAAAATTATACTCCCTCCGTCCACAAGGAAAATCTGTGCGCTGAAATACACACAAGATTTATAATTTTATTTGTTTATAAAATATTGATTGTGCAATAGTGATTGATCATAGATGAGATGCACTATAGTACCCCTCTGTCTTTTATATTTATGCAATGTTTTTTAATTTGAAAAGAGAATATTTAATTTTTAGAGGGTAAAAAGGGCAATAGAATTGGGATACATAGTTAGAGTTATGCTGTCAAAACTAAAAATAAATTTGGGCTTTGTGGAGGTTAGACCAGCCCATTTAAATCATAGGCCTGCCAAGCAATTCTTTTGTTTGAGAAACAAATTCCTTTTCACTTTAAAAACAAATATAATTATAAATGTTGTGTGTTCTTTTAAAATATGTTACGTTTAAAAGAAAAGGCTCTCACGAGATGACTTAATTAGATAGCCCGTGATTTAAAAATTGTAAAGAATTTCACATGTTGGTTCCCTTGATTAATGGGAACAAATATATAATTTTTTATTTGTAAAAAAGTGATGAATTAGTTATATTTTCATTCTCACACAATTTGACTGAGATCATAAAAGGAGAAATGCAATATTCGTGTATGTGGAATGATATTCTAATATTGATTTAGTGGAAATCAAACATATTACTAACAACGCATAAAAGAGACTAATTTTAACTCTTGAAATCAATATTGAGAAATATTAATTTAATTATTCATGAATAACACCTGCGAGTAATAAGAGTACTACTTTAGATTTATATAGTCATTTGTATTTTTATTTCTTGGCTCATTTTAGATATAGAACGTTGAACATAATAGATATAAGAATTTAAAATTGTTTGTTTTAGAAAATGAGAATTTGCTATCTTTTTATCCACTTCCTTATTAAGGATGCGTGATTCGAAAATTATGCACCGGGAGTAATTTTTAATTTTTTTTTCATATATGTTTTTTATTATAGCTTTTGATTGAAGTGAAATTCTCGAGTCACACATGCATGTGTTTGAAGATAATAAAAAATTGGATTATAATTTATAAGTCAATTTGCTATGTAGACTATTTTCCTCAACGGCCGTTTACGTAATGCATTATGCAAGTAAGCACACTCAACTTCACTAATTTTTTAAATATCACTAATTGTAACACTTTTAACAATATCGTTAAATTTACAAGTTATGTAAAAGTAAAAGATCAAACTTATACTATACAATAGAACCTTTATAAATTAATAATTCATTTAATGAGTGTTAACATTGAAGGGGCTTGTCTTTATTCATTTATTCAAAGAATTGTCATTTTTTAAAAAATTGATGATTTCTTGAATCGACCCCCCAAATCGAAATCGAATATATTTATTACTTTAAATAGGTTATTAATTTATTGAGTATTATTTTAAATAGATTATACTATGATAAATAGAGATGAAGAAGATGATGTATGTGAGAGCCCATGTGTACAGAAAGGATGTGTGTTTTTTGTAAGGAATATGGACGTGTTGGGAAGCAATTGTCATTGTGGTGCTAGACAACGACAGCTGGCCTTTCTATTATGTCACATTTATTTAGGTTTTTATTTTATTTTATTTTATTTATCTCATACTTACTCAATCATTTCTATTTTCTTTATTTGGACAAATCTTTTATTATTATCCCAAAATTTCCACCGAAATAATACTAGTTAGAGTATTTTGCCTATTTCTCGCTCAATCTTCACTCAAAATAGCGAATTTGTCATATTGATTCGGAATATTCCACTCTATTGTAATAACCAATATATCATATATGGACATTTAAAACAAGGAAGAATAATTATTGTAATTTTGTACGGTTGATTGTATTTTAACGCATAAACTCTAACTGAATTACAATTACAATGCGAGGATCCATCTTCATACCGAATTTTCGATTTCAAACGAGTTATTGTCGTTCGAGCTCTTGACGGGCTCAATGAGATAAACATTCTGACAAACGTTTACAATATATCAACGATAAAGCAATGTATACAGATCTCATAAAATCTGTCGTATTAGCTAATTCTGAATGTCGATCTCCGCCGACTCATCAAAGGCAACAAATATATTAGTCGAATTAAATGCTTAATAATTATAACGAGTAATAATTACAATAAATCAAAAGGTTTAGTAGTGTGTTGCTAGTTCAATGAAATCAAACCTATTTTTTTATTTTATTTTAAGACATTTATATTTGTTAGAGATTTGCGTTGGATTTTGTAAAAATTTAGTCCTAAAATAAGAGTGTATTTTAGGGTGGAAAACGCGGAAAACAAGGGGGGATTACCGAAAAAACAAATTAGAAAAAAGGAAAAACAAAAAAACCCCTCCCAAAAACTCTCTCAAAATATTTGTGCTTTGCAGTCTTTCCTTTATCATCTTCTTCCCCAAAAGGAGAGAGAGAGAAAGGAGAGAGAGAGAGATTTTGATTGTGTGTGTGTGTTGTGTGTGTGACTGCAACGCACGTCGCTGCAAAATCGATTGCGAAATCGAGAGATTGATTGTTTTCTCTCTCTATCTCAATCTGTATCTCTTTTTTATTTTATTTTTCCTTTTTTTTTTTCTTCTTCTCTCTAATGGAAACTCGCTTTATTCCCACGGCATACCATTAGAGAGAGAGAGAGGAAATCGAAATTCTGGAAAAAGCAAAGCACAAATTTGATTGCTCATTGGGATTTGGAATATTATCCAATCAATTTTATTTTTCCCCCAAAAATTGAAGCGCCGCTGTCGTCTCTCCTCCAACTCTGGCGGACCTCCGCGGAACCCTAGCGTTCCTCATCTCCTCGCTCCCCTCCGAATCCGAATTCCAATCGCGGCGGAAGCGGCGCCGATTCTCGAAAATGCTGTGGGTGATGCGATTCTCCGGCTTCTTCTCCGCCGCGATGGTCATGATCGTCCTCTCCCCGTCGCTGCAGTCGTTCCACCCGGCGGAGGCGATTCGGTCGTCGTCGCACGGCGGCGACTCCTACCTCCGCCTCCCTGGCGGCGGAGCCGCCGAGAAATTCGGATTCCGGAGAGCGCCGGTCTTCCGCAATGCCGGCGACTGCCGCGCCTCGAGGCTCGGGAAATCGAGCGTGTGCGATCCATCGCTTGTCCATGTAGCGATCACGCTTGATTTTGAATACCTCCGCGGCTCAATCGCGGCGGTTCATTCGATTCTGCAGCACTCGAACTGCCCGGAGAGCGTGTTCTTCCATTTTCTGGTGACGGAGGCCGGTTTGGAGGCGATTGTGAGATCTACTTTTCCGGAATTGAAGTTTAAAGTCTACTATTTCGATCCGGAGAGGGTGAGGAATCTGATCTCGACGTCGGTGAGGCAGGCGCTCGAGCAACCGCTGAATTACGCGCGCAATTACCTCGCAGATCTGCTGGAAACCTGCGTGAATCGCGTGATCTACCTCGATTCCGATCTCGTCGTCGTCGACGACATCTCGAAGCTGTGGAGCACCGCGCTGGGGAAGAAAACAATCGGCGCGCCGGAATACTGCCACGCGAATTTCACGAAATACTTCACCGAGCATTTCTGGAGATCCGAATCCGGCGGCGGAGTGTTCTCGGGTAGGAATCCGTGCTACTTCAACACCGGGGTGATGGTGATAGATCTGGCGCGGTGGCGGCGCGTGGGGTACACGCGCCGCATCGAGCGGTGGATGGAGGTGCAGAAGACGAGCGCGAGGCGGATCTACGAGCTCGGCTCGCTGCCGCCGTTCCTCCTCGTCTTCGCCGGACACGTGGCGCCGATCGAGCACCGGTGGAACCAGCACGGCCTCGGCGGCGACAACGTGCGCGGCAGCTGCAGGGACCTCCACGCCGGTCCAGTGAGCCTGCTGCACTGGAGCGGCTCCGGCAAGCCGTGGCTCCGGCTCGACTCCAAGCAGCCGTGCCCCCTCGACTCGCTCTGGGCTCCCTTCGATTTGTACGGAAATTAGAAAAAAAAAAGAAGGAAAAAAGGAAAAAAGAAGGGAAAAAAAAAAAGGATTAAATTTTTTGTTTGGGCCGTAGCAGCGCAGCTGAGTCAGCTCTCTCTCTCTCACTCTCTCTCTTCCCCGCGCCGGTAAATTCCCTACAGTGACTGCTCCTCCTCTTCGTTACAATTACTTCATGATTTTTTTTTTCTCTCTACATTTTCTTCACATTTTTTTATTTTCTTTGATTACTATAGCTTTTTGGTTGAGATTAAACTTGTTTATTTTCTTTGATGATTGACTCGTTACATTACTTGTCATGATCGATTTGTACCATATTTTGTTATTATTCTCTGTTTCTTGGAAAATAAATGGTGAAAAAGAGGAAGATACATACTTTATTTTTTTTTCTTCTTCTTCTCTTGTTCGTGTTTGTCAATTTGTGTGGTTTATTCTATCTCTCTTTCCCGCCGGTAAATCCCTACAGTGACTGCTCCTCCTCTTTGTTACAATTACTTCATGATTTTTTTTTTCCTACAGTTTTCTTCACGTTTTTATTTTATTTTAATTTGATTATTGTAGCTTTTTGTTTAAGATTAAACTTTGTTTATTTTGATGATTGACTCGTTACATTACTTGTCACGATCGATTTGTACCATAATTCAGCTATGTACATACTTTTTTTTTTTTCGTGTTTGTTAATTTGTGTGTTTTTTTTTTCGCTACAGTTTTTTTTCACATTTTTTATTATAGCTTTTTGTTTAAGATTAAACTTGTTTATTTTGATGATTGACTCGTTACATTACTTGTCAATTTGTCATGATCGATTTGCACCATATTATGTTATTATGCTCTGTTTCTTGAAAAATAAATGGTGAAAAAGAGGAAGATACATACTTTTTTTTTGTGTGTGTGTGTGTTTTTTTTCCATCTCATGTCAATTTACAATTGTTTGCACCGACAACAATGTGTGACCAAATAGAAAATGATATTTGATTCGTTAAAATTACTGGAAATTGCTTGTGGGGGACCTTGCAAAATGACGAAATTGCCCCTGTGTACAGCTTGATTCGTTTAATAGTTGTCGGTCCACTTATGTCTAGTTTAGTAATTTCGTGTATTTTATGTGATTCTTGAACGTTCACGTTGGTGTCGTTTCATGAATTGAGATTTGTCGTTTTCGTTTGGTGTAGGATATATGTTGATGTTATTAGCGTAGAAATGGTGACAGCTGGGTATAGACTATAGTGGGTGGGTCTATGGAGACAATGATTATTATACAATTGTCTTTTAGTTTGTGAGAAATGAATGGTTAATGTTTTATTTTGTGGTTGGTCTAATTGTACATATTCTATTGGGTTTGATGGAGCTCATTTGTTGGTGCGGAATGATAGTTAGAATCGGAACTGGTGCGCACCTGATATCTCGACCTGTTATATTTTTCGATCTTGTAATAGTGAATGTGTCGAAATTTTGCACTTTGGAATGTCACTGAAATAGAACGAGATAGAGATATGTGATTCTGATCTCCCCTCCAACCAATAGGTCAATGGAGGCAGAAGGCAGAATCGGGACATGATATTTCGATTTTCGACCTATTATATTTTTTTTGATCTTATAATAGTAATTCCATGGTGAAATTTTGAATTTTGGAATATTGGAATAGGATGAGATAGAATGGGGATCCTCATTTGGGTGTTTTGTTCTTTTATCTTGGCCTAAGTTCGTGTTGCGTGAAGTTGCTTATGTAATACAAAGTGTTTGTTACGAACGTGTATTGATGCAATGAAATAATACATGTAAGTTGAAGTAGGTTGAATGTGGATGTTAGCAAATGTGATTGAAATTATTAATTACGGAGCTAAAGAATGATAGTTGAATCGGAACTGGTGTGCACTTGATATATCGACCTACTATATTTCTCGATTTAATAATAGTAAATACATGTAGTATTTCTTACGAACGTGTATTGATGAAATGAAATACGGGTCAGGTGGAATAGGTTGAATTGAGTTGTGGATGTTAGCAAATGTGAATATGTGATAAAATTATTAATTATGGAGCTAAAAGGCACACGAGATTCATTTGTAATGGGAAAAAGGTTAATGTTTTTGGCGGATATTTTATGATTTTCACCCTTTTTTCCAACCTCTGTTTCTGACAGAAATTAAATTTGTTTGGTTTGTTTCTGTCAAAATGTGGTTTTCTCGTATTCAAATTTTTCTCATGAATGCTTTCATTTGTTGTATTATTTTTGTCTATAGTTGAAAATGTGAAGTGTTTTAATTGTGTTTCTTTATGATTTTTTATGTCGGCAAACGTTGTTGTTTCGTTTGTGCCCATAAACTTAAATTTTTGTGTACAGTGTTGAATGATGCTATGAATTTTGGAATTAGTGATTTATTCTATCAATTTTGATGCCGACTTATATATGGTCGAACAACGCATTACCACATGGTTTATTCAGTATTTTAGATTTGCCACTTCTTATATTATAGAATTGCTAAAAATATTATTCCCTCCTTCCTACGAAATATGAGTCGTATTTCCTTTTGGGTCGTCTCAGGAAATTCGAGTTGTTTGACTCGTTTTCCGTTTTAGAAAACCTTTATTTACTCATATAATATTAAATAATATATATTTATTTATCTCCATTTTATACTATTTTTCAACTCTTCATAAATCTCATGCCCAAAAAACGAATCATATTTTGTGGGACGGAAAGAATGGTATAAATTGTTATTTTGTTTTGATTTGATTGGGAGTGTAAGGAGGGGGGGGGGATTTCTTGAATAATTGAGTGATGAGTGCGACGTCAATTGGTAATTAGAAATTATAAATAATATGCTTTGAAAATCTTTAATTTTGAATATTGACAAATTGTTGTAAAATATTATATAAAATAAATTTAAAATAATTTATAATTTTAAAAATAAGTTCATCAGAAAATAAGCTGCCTAGTCCCATTTTTTTTTTTTGAATTTATCAGCTCTTCGGATATTACATCTTATAATCTCCAATAATTTATAAGCTCTTTAAAATAAATTTAAGTAACCAAATATCCTCTAAATTTTATAGATATTATAATATTAATTAATTACAAAATTAAATACTTACAAAGTAATGACTCAACATTTTAACGTCTAAAAAGTGTAGATATTTAATTATATTAGAAAAGTCGTGACATTATTATAATTTAATTGTGATATACAAAGTTGAGCCCATGATTTCGTAGTTGCGTACAAAATTTGGAATAGAAGCCGACTCCAATTGCCCTGGCACCACACGTGGCCAGGTATACAACTACAGCTCTATTTTAGATATGTGACAAAATTAAATTAAGCCACGACCAATTTATTTTTATTTTATTTTTATTTTTTTTTTAATTTGGAATTTCTTGTTTAATTGAATTGAATCCACAATGGAAGTATCTATTGCAATTATGTGTCCAACAAATGTACGTTTTTTACACGTAAAATTAATAAAAGTGGTGATTATGACTGGGCATCTAACGGTAGCCCAAAACCAATCATATTCCGACATAGTAAATTTTCGAAATATCTATTTGCATATCGCAATACATTTGTCCCAATCATTCTCTCTATCTATAAATATAATAATAATATATATTGATGTTTCGTTGTAAATTCAATATCATGCATGCTTTTTCGTTGATGGTTTTGCGTGTTGGGTGTTTGTTTGAGGAAAGGATTAATTGGGATATTATTTTAATGATTGCAGATGAAATAAATGGATATTATATGCATATATGAGACTATGATTATGACTAATGATTTTTTATTATAATGTATTGGGAAGAGAGGAGAATGTTCACTTTAGATAAATAAAATCGAGGTGGATGAAATGGAGATTAAACCATTGTTTATGATAATATGTGACACTAATTTCTTATATGGCTAGAAAAGACAAAATCGAGGTGGATGAAATGATGATTAAACCATTGTATATGAGACACTAATTTATAATAATGACTATAAAAGACTCAAACTATTGTTAAGCTATTCGTAGTTCGGTTTTTATAAAATTCGTTTAGTAAAGCTCACTAATTGGACGAATCAAGCTCGAGTTTGGTATATTCAACCCGTTAGCATGTGAACTAGCTTGTTAGTTAAGTGATTTAATTTGAATATAGAATATACTAGCTCGTCACTAGCTCGCACATGCGACTTATATTACATATATAATTAGTAATAACTATTTATTACATTATATCTCTAATTAATTCTATTTGCTATAGAAAATTATTAATATACTATTATATTATTGTACATGAATAAAATTGTCTATTTTTAGAACAAATAATAATTAATATTTTAGACATAAACTCAAATTTATAAAGTGCATTTAAGCTCAATTAAGTTATGATAAGCGACGTTCAAAGTATTCGGTCAACAAAGTTCGAGGCTCGATTCAAAATAAACTAATCAAGCTCAGACATAATGGTATTCGATTCGATCCAGTTCGATTATATTGCATGATTAATATTTACCATTTGTGGTGTGTGTGTTTGTGTGAGAGTGTGTTTAGGTGTATCACATGGCCATTGCTGCATTTGCATTTTATATTGGTATGCGGTGCCAAATGTGAGATATGAAACATTTATGTTTTATTTCATTAAAATATAAAAACAATGTTTTCTTAAGGTGCACGTGAAGACTATAAAAAGGGCAAAATGCCTTTATTTACTTCTCTATTTTTGTCTTCTTTAATTTAATGTGTTTTCTCTTCAAATTATGTACATAAAATCATGCTAGATATTTAATCAATTATATTCTCCCAATGGCCTAATCTTATTTAAGTAAAAAGTAACACATATCCTTAATGGTACATATATCCACAATACTACTTTCATAATTTCATTCCGTTCGGAAAATTAAATGGTAGCCAGACAGAAGCTATTTAATATTTATCATACAAAATAATTAATACTACTATTATTTGCAAAACAGTAGTACTATAAAGTACATGAGAAACCCTACTTGATCTCTTTATCTCTTTACAGCTAGAATTTGGGCTGTTCAATTCAACCATTTGCAACTAAGAGGGGCCAATATTTAATTTTGTGACCCATTATTTATTTGTTTGTCTACATAATTGTGCATTGGCCCATTAAGGCTGTGATATTCCTAGTATTTGCCTGCTACTTTTATGTATTTTTATATCATGACCCTTTTCAGGTATTATTTGGATCACATAAAAAAATAGTATAAATTTAGAATATAAATAAATGCCATATTTAATGGTGTTACTTTGCATCCCACTTCTAAATTTTTTTACAGGCTTTGATAAAAAAAATCTTCGATTTATAGATTATTAACTAAGGTCTATAATTGTTTTATATGTAATTTGTAATTATTTAGTTAAGAAATTATTATTTGAATTTGATTATTTAAAAAATATGGCATATAATTATTTTGAAATCCAATTTTTGTAATCAAGATTAATGTATTATATAGTAATAATTCTATTATTTTATAATAAAAATTAATAATGGGAGACCATCCAAACTCACTTACTCCATTAAATAAATTATTTCAAGTTTGAAATTGAAATACAACAACACAAGATTAAAAGACTTCCACAGCGATGAAGCAGCATAATTATATAAGCAATTTCTGGCGATTTCCACTTTCATTTTTCCATGGCTAAAAATCACAATCTACTTGTAATCAATGGATCACACAAGAGAATTTATTGGAATATAATGGAATTATGATTGATGGTAGGTAAAAGTAATATCAAAATTTATTTCAGAGTATTTGAGTTCACGATTCAACTTATAAAGTGTTCATAAAATCTAAATCTAAGATCTTTTTATCACCAGCATTTCATAATAGCAACATATTTTGTTTAATCTCAAGTTCCTTTTCAAAGTCTAATATATTAATAATCATACAAAAATAGCGTGACTTGTAATATTATCAGATATATATCATATATGAATGTATCACTAGTAAATTATAAAAAAAAAAAATCATAGAACAATAGCGTGTAAATTAAATGACTTGATTATGCAAATTAAATGACTATTTCGTTTCTTTACACTCATGTAAGATTATGCAAAAGTACATTGAATCACAGAAATAATAAACAAAGAATTACACAAATTTGAAGCATCTACCAACTATAATCTCAATTAATTATATTTAACAAGAATGAAAACCAACAATAGTGAGAAAAAGCTGCTAAAAACAGAAGAAGCAGCAATTTCTCTACGTGCATTGCTCGGAATTATTGTCGGAAGTGAACACTCTTCTCCATTGAAGTAAACTTTGGTCGGAAATCCATCTCCTCCGGCGACGTTAATCGACGGCGTTTGCTTCTTCGTAAAAGATATCACTGTCTGTTGCGATCCAGGAACCGGTGGATCCTTTCTCGGGTTCGACCCGTTTCGTTCCGCAATTAGGTAGTTTAATCCCGATAATCCCTGTAGGAAAAGTGTGCCGTTAACGGGATAGGGCAACACTTTTCCATCCATGGAGTAGACCTTCTCGTAGCCGGGCATCGCCCGACCTAGTTCAACTGAGGCGAACCAGTCTACTATGTCTGCTTCGCCCCAGTTGAATAGGGTGATCCTTGAGGTCCACCCTTTTTCGAAATCCGAAACCAGGTGCCAGTTGATGCTGACACCGCAGTTGTCAGGGCAGGGCATTGGATTGGGCAGTTTGCGATTTTTTAATTCGGCAAACTCCTTGATAAATGTTGTCCTGTTTTCAAAAGGCACTAATTGTGCCTGAGCCGGCAAGAGCAGTGCCGGCTCGGTGGCGCTGCAGGTCCCACCTGCGCCTGTCAGGCTGTTGCTGCTGTTGCAGCCACAGGCGCAGGTGTTGCAGGGGATGATGGAGTCGTTGAAAAATGCGGAGAAAGTGACGCAACAAGTTGGTTTCTTGGACTCAATATTGGCACTGGGGGTGGAACCGATCATGGTAGTGTTGCAAACCACTTGCCAGCTGGCAACGGCCGCCGTGTGGGACGGCAACCCAGACGTGTCAGGGAACATAGAAGGCATGACACGGACGGGTTGCCCGCACTGGTAGTCTGGGCCAACCGTGCTGTTGATTCGCCAGTTGAGCGGAGGCGAAATCTCGGTCTTATTAATGTCTGGTGGCATCTTGAATACTTCGAGTTGGAACGACGACTTGGACTTGCTAGGATCCATCACTGGTGACAAAATGCTCCCGTTCCGACAGCAGAACGGAATCAACCCTAATTTAGAATCATTTGCCTTGTTCAAAGGAAGATCGACGATTGTTGGCCTTCTTGCGCAGCTCAAAACCTTAGAGAAATCGAAACCTTTGTAGTATTGTCCCTGTCGGCCGAAAATGCAGTCGCCGGTGTCGACGACTTGTGGATAAGCTCCCCTAATGGAGTTGATGAACTCGCCTTCCATCCACTCCCAGCTCAATTGCCAATTGTCGAGACGCCCAAATAGATTGTGATTCGAGATGGTGACTTGAGCCCAATAGTTGGGATCATATGTCATTAATACATCGTACATGATTGTCACATCGCCTGTCTCAAGGCGGGAGAATTCTTGGGCCGATGTTATATTCGTCTTCGTGTTCGTGTCTGGTGTACAACAAGTGCTCATAACATTGTCACCTGCATCCACAATTAAAGTTTCACATGCTATATTATTTCGTATTTCAATTAGTAAAGAGTTGTAATTGAACAAAAAAATTGGCGCGTACTAGCCACATATCACTCACGGGCCGATCCCGGTCGATACTCATGTGATGTGACGTTATTTAAAAGAATACTACTAGAGTTTATTCAATCAATCAAACTAAATCCATCCATAGACTATCCAAACTTCCTCAAACATAATCTATATCATAGTTGACTAAATTAATCAACCAATTTATAAATTCCAATCAAGAAAAAGTATTACCTTGTGTGGGAATATTCCGGCACAAGTAGCCGTCATTAGCAAGAGTAACATTCGCTGGCAAAGAAGCATTCTCCGGCGGCACGCCGAACTCCGTCCCGACCAACTCCACCACCGCTTGCATCCGGCTCCGATCCCCGGCGGTCTCGATCGCCGTTTTCAGGTCGGTGGCGGAGCCGCCGGAGAGAACCGCCCCGCCGCTGACGTTCGCCGGCAGGACGCCGCTGCCGGCGAGCACGGCGTCGGCGGCGGAGACGAGGAGCTCGCCGTGCCGGAACCCGACGAACACCCGCCAATTCCTCACCTCCGCACGCCCGTTGTTGAGAACCGTCAGCGTCGAGACGAACCGGTAGGGCTGGTCGGACCGGCCGGCCGGCTCGAGATACGGCGCGATTCGCTCGGTCGAGTTGTGGGTGTACGTGATCAACACGCCGTCGTTGCATAGAGGGGTCGACGGGGGTGGCGACTGCGCGAGGGTGGTGTGGAGATAGCCGAAAACGGCGAAAATCGCCAAGATTGGGAGCATAGTCGGAGTGGCAATAGGAAAAAATGGAGTGGCCGTATTAATTCTCCACACCTCTCGATTTCTCGATCATCAAATTCAAACAAGATGATTTTGTGAGAGAATGAATTAATGGGTATTATTATTACTATGTAGAAAACATAGGGAAAGATGTTTGAAGATTTCTTGTTGGAATTTATAAAAATTGTTGATCGAGTAAAAATTGAAATAAATATTGATTAAATTAAATTATAAAATAATGGGAGTTGGCGTGCCGGCGTTGAGTGAGTCGTTTTACAAGTGTGGCGAAGTAAGCATGAGCTGAAAATATGAATAAGTCTTCTGTTTTTTCTGGTTTTATTTCGTTTTCATGCAACTAATTAATTATAAGAAATTGCTTGTCACCTCGGATCCTTTTTATATTATTTTAATTTCAAATTTTATCTTATTAGTATAAATTATATGTTATATCTCTTATGAATTGTCAATGATCCGCAAATTAAACATGCAAATGGAAAAGAATAAGGATATGCTTCTTTTTTTTATTTTTTTATTTTTTATTTTCTTTCTCTCTTTTTTTTGGAGGGAAGGTTGCAGATTAGAAGTCAATCCAGCTTAGAGAAACACGCAAATCATTACAAGATACAAAAATTATAATTGGAAAAAAATTGTATGCCATATTTCGCACATAAGAATTTCAATATATTGCATAATATCTATATTATATGACCAAATTACAAAAAGAATGATTGATAGGATATTTTTTTTTTCTTTTTGTCTCTTTCTTGATGTTATAAGATAAATTTAGCATTTTTCCAGAAAGAAATTCGGCAACAAGTAAAAAATTATACTACAAGAAAAAAAATGAATTTCCACAAATATTATTTATATATATATTTTAAATAATTATTATTGATATTGATTGATGTTAGCTTGACTAAAGGCCATTGTCAAATGGACCCTTTTGTATTTTGGGCCAGGAAAAATGGCCCAATAGTATTATGAGGTGACTATGGGTGTCTATATTTCCACCTTTTTATATAAATAAATACAAACAATTTTTTTTTTTACAAAGCATAACATAAAACTAATAATAATACTAAAAAGATAAATATATCAATGTATGCTTAAAACATGTTTAGAGATATATTTTTAATATTTTTCTGATGTAAATATGATTTGACTATTCTAAAATATTGTGCTACAATAAATCTCAAAGAAAAGGCTAAAGTCGTAATATCCAATCAATTTGCTATGCATGCATGGAATTAGTTTATACAGAATCTAGAATACATCATGCTAATAATATTATAATGTTATTTGCATCAAATACAATCACTACACACCTCGTATTCAATTATTTGCTCAATCTAGTTCACCAAGCCTATGTAATAATGTAATCCACTGCTTAGTTTATGACACAATTGATTGATTTTACGATACAGTTAATTAATCATAACCAATTATTTGAATACGTATAAACTAACATGTTACATGTTAAATTAAATAATTAAATTAGCGTTACGTATAACTATAAGATATCTTCCTTTATTTATTCGACCGTTGAAAATTTTAAAGCTGCATCTCCCCTTTGTTGACTTCAATTCCAAAAACAATATAAAAAGCACAAAAAAATCCCGCCACGTCGGAAGGGCCCCACTTTTCCAAACTGACCGTTTTATTTCAAACACCAGCCGTAGATTGAATCCCGTCAACGGCCCAGATTCGTCGGCTAATCGACCGTTACATTCAAATTTCCTCATTAAAGAAGCCAACAAATGGATATTCAAATTTACACTAGAAAAAAAACACCAAAACAACAAAAATGCTTCAAATTTTCAAACTCAGCTCGAATTAAATCCACATTCTATTCCATCAATTCATCAGTCTGTTGAATTCTCTAAAAATGGCACCAAATTCTCCGTCGTCTTCGTCGTCGTTGTCGTCGCCGTCTCCGGTGACGATCACCGTCACCTCCTCGGGCGGATCGCGAAGCGCGGGGCTCACGAGCCCGATGCCGCGCCGCCAATCAATCACCGCCGCCGCCGCCACCTCCCCGATCGCCGCCGGCCGCCGCCGCTCCGGCGGCGGGAGCCTCGCCTTCTCGAAGGAATCCGGCGACGAATTCGTCGCCTACACGGTCCAAATCCCCTCGACCCCCGACAACCGCCCCGTCCCCACCCCCGACAGCGACGGGAAGAGCAAGAGCAGGAGCAAGAGTAGAAACCCTAACGACCGATTCATCCGCGACGCGATCTTCACGGGGGGATTCAATTCCGTCACCAAAGCGCACATTAGAAAGAGCGGCGACGGAATCCCCTCCGCGACGAAGCCCAAATCCGTCTGCGGGATGGACGGCTGCGACGAGAAATTAGCCGCCGGAAAAGGGATCTTCAAGAGCTACTGCGACTGCGGATTCGGCATCTGCCCCGATTGCTTCTCCGATTGCATCGACAACGGCCCCGGCTGCTGCCCCGGCTGCAAGGAGCCGTATAAGCGAGACGAGGAGGAGGCGGAGGCGGAGGAGGAGGAGGAGTCGGATCAGGCGAATCCGTTGCCGGATTGGGGGAAAGGGGTGAAACTGGATAAAAACCTCTCTGTTGTGCAATCTTTCAAGAATCCGAACCACGAATTCGATCACAACCGTTGGCTTTTCGAGACGAAGGGAACGTATGGCTACGGAAACGCGCTCTGGCCTACGAATGGCTACGAGTTTGCTCGAGAAACGCCTCCCGATTTCACCGACAAAAGAAACCGGCCTTTGACTAGGAAAGTTGCTATTTCTGCAGCAATTCTCAGCCCTTATAGGTATAAATCCCCCACATTTTCCCTCTCTGTTTGAATTGAATTGAATTGAATTGATGGTGATTAGATTGAGTGTTCTTGCTTAGTGTTCTTGTTGAATTGCCCCAAATTTCACCTCTCTGTTTTTCTATAATCGTAATTGAATTGAATGTGGAATTGAATGTTTGTTGCAGATTGTTGATGGTGATTAGATTGAGTGTTCTTGCTTGCTTCCTCACATGGCGGATTATGCATCCAAACCACGAAGCAATCTGGCTATGGCTGATGTCTGTGATTTGCGAGATATGGTTTGCATTTTCATGGCTGCTTGATCAGCTGCCGAAGCTCTGCCCGGTGAAGAGGGTGACCGATTTAGCCGTGTTGAAAGATCGATTCGAGTCGTCGGAGCCGAATCTCAGGAACCCGAGGAAGTTCTCCGACCTGCCGGGGATCGACGTGTTCGTCTCGACGGCCGACGCGGAGAAGGAGCCGCCGCTCGTCACGGCCAACACGATCCTCTCGATCCTCGCCGTCGACTACCCCGTCGAGAAGGTGGCGTGCTACCTGTCCGACGACGGGGGGTCGTTGGTCACGTTCGAGGCCGTGGCGGAGGCGGCGAGCTTCGCCCGGATTTGGGTCCCGTTCTGCCGGAAGCACGGGATCGAGCCGAGGAACCCGGAGGCGTATTTCGGGCAGAAACGGGACCCGTTGAAGGACAAGGTCCGGGTCGATTTCGTGAGGGACCGGAGGCGGGTGAAGCGGGAGTACGACGAGTTTAAGGTGCGGATCAACGCGTTGCCGGAGACGATTAGGCGGAGGTCGGATGCGTACAACGCGCAGGCGGAGATGCGGGCGCGGAAGAAGCAGGTCGAGCTCGGGGATTCCGAGCCCGTTAGGGTCCCGAAGGCCACCTGGATGGCCGACGGGAGCCACTGGCACGGGGCGTGGCCGTCTGGCGAGGACGGGCACTCCCGTGGCGACCACGAGGGCATCATACAGGTAACTTTCTACTAGGCCCTTTTTTTTTTTTTACTGTTTAGAGGGGAAGCGTCTTACCAGCTGAATTATGCTGACTGTTTGAATTTTTATTTTGGAATAGATAATGCTTGTCCCGGCTAGCCCGGAGCAGGTGTTCGGGCAAGAGCCCGACGAGGAGAACCCGATGGACACGACGGATGTGGACATCCGGATGCCGATGCTCGTCTACGTCTCCCGGGAGAAACGGCCCGGGTTCGACCACAACAAGAAGGCCGGGGCGATGAACGCGCTGGTGCGAGCCAGCGCGATCATGTCCAACGGGGCCTTCATCCTCAACCTCGACTGCGACCACTACGTCTACAACTCGAAGGCGGTCCGCGAGGGGATGTGCTTCATGCTCGACCGCGGCGGGGACAAGATCTGCTACGTCCAGTTCCCGCAGCGGTTCGAGGGGATCGACCCGAACGACCGCTACGCCAACCACAACACCGTCTTCTTCGACGTGAGTATGCGCGCCCTCGATGGCCTCCAGGGCCCGATGTACGTCGGGACGGGCTGCATCTTCCGCCGCATCGCCCTCTACGGCTTCAGCCCGCCCCGCGCCACCGAGCACCGGGGCTGGTTCGGCCGGCTCAAGCACCGGCGGAACCTCCTCCTCCCAAAGAAAAATAAGACCATCGACGACAACAGCAACGACGACGAGATGCTCCTCCCGATCAACGGGGGCGAGTACGAAGGCAACAACGAGTCCCTCTCGAAGCAATTCGGGAACTCCACCACCCTGGTCGACTCGATCGGGGTGGCGGAGTTCGGGGGCCGCCTCCTCCACGGGCTCCGAGGCAGGGGCTGCCTCGGACGCCCGTCTGGCTCTCTGGCAGTGCAGCGCGAGCCTCTCGACGCGGCTGCACTGGCAGAGGCCGTCAGCGTGATCACGTGCTTCTACGAGGAGAAGACCGAGTGGGGGAGGCGCGTCGGGTGGATCTACGGCTCGGTGACCGAGGACGTCGTCACCGGCTACCGGATGCACAACCGGGGTTGGCGGTCTGTCTACTGCGTCACCAAGCGCGACGCCTTTCGCGGGACCGCCCCGATCAACCTGACAGACAGGTTGATCCAGGTCCTGCGCTGGGCAACTGGCTCGGTCGAAATTTTTTTCTCGAGAAACAACGCTCTCTTTGCCGGCCCCAGAATGAAATTCTTGCAGAGAGTGGCCTACTTCAACGTCGGGATGTACCCGTTCACGTCGACATTCCTCCTCGTCTACTGCCTCCTCCCGGCGCTCTCCCTGTTCTCGGGGAAGTTCATCGTGCAGAGCCTGGACGTGACGTTCCTGGCTCTGCTGCTGATGATCTCCGTGACTCTATGCATGTTGGCTTTGTTGGAGATCCGCTGGTCGGGGATCACACTGCACGACTGGTGGCGGAACGAGCAGTTCTGGCTGATCGGGGGCACGAGCGCCCACCCGGCCGCGGTGATCCAGGGCCTCCTCAAAGTGATTGCAGGCATTGAGATCAATTTCACTCTGACGTCGAAATCATCCGCGACGGAGGAAGGGGAGGACGAGTTCTCGGAGCTCTACGAGTTCAGGTGGACGGCCCTGATGGTGCCCCCGATCGTGATCATCATGTTCAACGTGGTCGCGATCGCGGTGGCCACGTCGAGGGCCGTCTACAGCCCGTTCCCCGAGTGGAGCAAGCTGCTCGGGGGCGTTTTCTTTAGCTTTTGGGTGCTCTCGCATCTCTACCCGTTCGCGAAGGGGATGATGGGGAAGAAGGGGAAGATCCCGACGATCGTTTATCTGTGGTCGGGGCTGATCTGCATCGTGATCTCGTTGCTCACCGTGTACGTCTACCCGCCCCCAGGGGCCGGGGGCGGGGGCGGGGGCGGGTTGAGTTTTCAGCTGCCTTGAATTCTTGGATAAGAAGTTATTTGTGTGTGTGTTTTTGTGTAAGAGAATTAAGAAGTTATGCTTTAACTTCTCTATCTGTTTGTTGTTGGATTATTATTATTATTATTATTATTATTATTATTATTATTATTATTATTATTTTTTGGTAGTGTTTGGATGAATTTGTTTGGTTAGATTTCATGGATGTGTGATTGATGATTACACGTAGATTGTGATTTGTAAAAATGGAAGTGGAAATCGAAATCCAAAGAAATTTGATAGTTGAAGGCAGAGTGCTCTGTTGTGTTGTTAGCAAAGTTCAATGTTTTGTATTGCAAGAATTTGTTAGAAATGGAGCAAATGAGTATTAATTTTACCAGTTTTGTAATATTTATTATAAAAGAAATATTTAATATGATATAATGAATCATGGAGTTTTAGAAGGAAAAAGTATACCGTGATTTTGAAATAAGGAATCCAGGCTAAAAAAAATTATAAATTAGGCATAAATAAATATGGAAGGGCAGAGTGCTCTGTTGTTATTAGCTTAGTACAATCTTGGATTTTTTTATTTTTTTTTGGTGGTGTTTGAATGAAATTGTTTGGTTGGATTCATGGATGTGTGAGTGTGATTGATAATTACACGTAGATTGTGATTTATAAAAATGAAATTGTTAATGGAGCAAATGAGTGTTAATTTGACCATTTTTGTAATGAGTAATGATTAATTTTTATTAGAAAAATTGGAATTTAAAATTATAAATTAGACGTGAAAAAATAATTATAAACTCTAAAATGGATTAGTGATGACTTAAAATTGTAAGTGGAAGGGCAGAGTGCTTCTGTTGATGTTAGTGAAGTTCAGTCTTTTAATCTTGCGTTTCGTATTGTCAATGTCAACTCTGAAATAATTTATTAGAAATGGAGCAAATGAGTATTGATTTTACCAAATTTGTAATGTTTATTATTACAAAAGAAATATTTATTATTGTATAATGAATCATATTTTAATTTTTATTATAAAAGTTTGGAATCTAAAAGGATAAAATAAACCATGATTTTGAAACGATCAGTTCTAGCTAAAAAAGTTTACAAATTACACATGAAAAATAATTATAAACTATAATAAAATATTTGAAATTAAAATTGAAGAATTTATTTTATTAACTCCTATAAATTCTCTAAAATTATGAATAATTTTAATTGAAAAAAATAATGATTTATGGATCATAATACTAAAATTTCAAACTAAAGGAAATTCAACCTACGCCGTAAAAAAAGGTAAAAACCTACGAGTTCATGAAATTACATTCTAGCCCAAACTTCCTCGAATTTTCATTTCTGACCCAAATGCCTAAATTGAGCTTCCCGAAACCCTAATTCCCTAAATCAGTCTCTCAAGTGAAGGAGTGGTAGAAAAATCCTCGCAAATTCCACCGAAATCTCATCTTATCCTAAAATCCAGCGGTTTCCGCTGCACCACCACACTCTCTCAGCTGTATGCTCGATCCGCCGCCGCCGCCATGGACGGAGTGGAGCTGAAATGGAAATCAGCATTGCGCCGCCGTGGAGCTGAATGCACCGATCGCCTCTTCTGAGAGAATCCATTTCACACGAAAATCGTACGCGCATTGCTCTTTTACAGAGAGAGATCACATATTTTAACTGTTTGATTTAATTATCCGTGTGTGTAGAAATATGGCTATGCTGCCAATTCCTTATGCAATTCGATCGCATTGTCTAAGCACTGAGGCTTCTGAATTATCTAAGCTCTTCACCCACAGTCGTAGGAGAAATAGGATTTTCAGTAAATTGGTTTTGAATCCGAAATCGGACTGCCTACACCTCGTGAAACGTATTGAAAGGATTCATTGTGATCGTCAGAAACTGAAAGCATTGGCCACTACAGATGTTACTGTGGTGAAAAAATCGGAAAGAGTAGCTACGTATCGATTTAGGACTGAATTTGGGGGTCGATTGAAGGTAGTTGTGGAAAAGAAGAAGAATAAATATGGAGTTTATGTTGAATTGGAGTCATTGCAGCTTCTTGGTGGTCAAGCAGAGCTAGTCATGATCTGGGGATTGTTCAGAGCTGATTCAACAAGTTTGATGCCTTTAGATTTCGAGCAATCGAGTGTCGATGGCCAATGTGAGACCCGATTTTCGGGAGGTACCGTTGAGTTGGATTTCGAGGCGGATTTAGCGCCATTCTACTTGTCGTTTCTGCTGAAATCGGATTCCGGTTCTGATTCTAAAGCTTCAACCATCAGAAGCCTTAGGAATACTAATTTCTCGGTGCCGGTAGGTTTTGGCGCTGGAAATCCTTCTCTGTTGGGCGTTTCGTTTCTAAGCGACGGATCTGTGAATTTTGCTTTCGTCTCCAGCAATGCGGAAAGTGTGGTTTTATGTCTTTATGCAGATGCAGCAGCTGAGAAGCCTGCTTTGGAGATTGATCTTGATTCATATGTGAATAAATCAGGCGATGTGTGGCATGCTTTGCTGTATAGTCCGACGCCCTTTGTGAGTTATGGTTATCGCTGCAGAAATGGTGGTGGAAAGAAAGAGCATCGCGTGTTGTTGGATCCATATGCAAAGGTTATTGATGTGGTTGGTTCAAATCAGCCTCGGAAATGGCTTGGAAAGCTGTGTGAGGAGCCTGCATTTGATTGGAGTGGCGAAGTTCGTCCCAATCGACCTATGGAGAAGATGATTGTGTATAGACTGAATGTTGCGCGTTTTAGCAAAGACAAGTCCAGTAAGTTATCCGGTGGCGTTGCTGGGAGTTTCTCTGCGATTTCGAAGAAATTGCAGCATTTTGAGGATCTTGGTGTGAATGCTGTCTTGCTTGAACCAGTTTTCCCCTTTGATGAGCAAAATGGACCCTATTTCCCCTTTCATTTCTTTTCTCCTGCGAGCGTGTACGGACCTTCTAGCGACGCGTTGAATGCTGCTAAATCGATGAAGGAAATGGTGAAGAAGCTGCACGGAAAAGGAATCGAGGTTTTGCTTGAAGTTGTGTTCACTCATACTGGTGAAGATGGAGCACTAAAAGAGATTGACAGTGTCTACCATCGTAACGTTCGAGAAGGAGAGGAATCGAAGTGTGGAAACGCGTTAAACTGCAATCACCCCGTTGTCCAGCAACTAATCTTGGGGAGTCTACGGGATTGGGTGACCGAGTTTCATGTTGATGGTTTCTGTTTCATCAATGCATCATCTCTGACTAGAGGCCTCCACGGCGAGCACCTCTCACGGCCCCCTTTGGTCGAGGCGATTGCCCTCGACCCTATACTCGCAGGAGTCAAGATAATCGCAGACTTGTGGGATCCACGCGAGACGAAGATGAAGGAAGTCAGGTTTCCCCATTGGCAGAGATGGGCGGAGATGAACTCAAAATTCAGCACCGACGTGAAGAACTTCTTGAGAGGCCGTGGGCTCATCAGCGAGCTCGCCACGCGCCTCTGTGGCAGCGGGGATCTGTTCTTGGCCGGGCGTGGGCCCGCGTTTTCCTTCAACTACGTCACGAGAAACACGGGCTTCACTCTGCTGGATTTAGTCAGCTTCAGCTCCGGCGGTGAATTTGAATCGGAGATGAGCTGGAACTGTGGTGAAGAAGGAGCCACGAATAAACGGGTAGTGCTCGAGACGCGTCTGAAGCAGATCCGAAACCTCCTCTTCACGTTGTTCATCTCTTTAGGCGTGCCCGTGCTCAACATGGGAGACGAGTGTGGGCAATCCACGGGAGGCGACCCTTCTGCCGACAGGAAGCCTCTGGAGTGGAACGCAATGGGTTCTGGCTTCAGTGCTCAGATCACTCAGTTCATCGCGTTTCTGAGCTCGTTGAAGATGAGACGAGGCGATCTCTTGCAGAGGAGGAGCTTCTTGGAGGAGGATAACATAGAATGGCATGGAAAACAGCAGAATCCACCAAGATGGGATGATCCATCCTGCAAATTCTTGGCTATGACACTCAAAGCCGACGACGGGTCGAGCTACAGCGACCTGTTTGTTGCGTTCAACGCGGCTAATCAGCCGGAGAAAGTAGGGCTGCCTCGACCTGCTGATGACGGGACGACTTGGGTGCTTCTGGTGGATACCGCGCTGCCCTTCCCCGGGTTTTTCAGCGACGAAGGCGTTCGACTCGACGAGGAAGATGAGACTGTGGGATATGTGATGAAGCCTCATAGCTGCATATTGGTTGAAGCTAGGAAGTTGAGTTGAGCTTTTCTTGAGCTCCATTTATGGTGTTTTAACTATTTATATATGTTTCATTTATGAGGGTTTGTGTATAGATAAATCCCTATTTCTTATTCTTACCACTGCTATAATAAGGCTTTGATCTGATTTGATCAAGTGATTCTTTCAGTAATAAATATAAACATACCAAGTTTCTATTTGGATTTTGGATTTGGACTATAAATTTCTTCTTGTTACTACTCAAAATTATTCTTTGCTGAATCTTGAGAAATAGATGTGTGACATGTGTCAAATTGGGCCCGGCCTATTTTCCACGAATTTTTGGGCCGGACGAAAAAAAATTTCTAAGAGACTTTCAGCCCGAAAATGGATTGAAAACTAGAATGGTCATATTTGACAGCTCTACGATTAATTAAAAAGTAAGTATATTAACATCGATCTCATATTTTAATTCAAATTAAAATTGTTATCTATAAATATAGACACCACTATTTCACAATATATATATATATATAATTTCATAGGTGTGAAGAAGAACATACCAATATTTTCCTCTACAAATATATTCACAGTACTATTTTTCCCCAAATAGGTCATCATGAAAAACAATATTATTTGGCCGTTATGGTCGAGGGCGGCCGCTGTCTGAATTGGGCTTATCTATCAAAAGATTCAATATTCCTCCACACCAACCAAATAAAGAAAAATCTATACTATATTTAAAGGTGGAGTCAAATTGAAAATTTAATTTGAAATCAATTTGAAATTGATTTCAATGGCAATTTAGAAAATAGTGTGAAATAAGGTTACAATTATGCAAAAAAAATATATCTATTGTGCGCATATTAAGAGGGAAAGATAAATTTTGAGTTTTTCTTTTTGTTCTTTTTTCTTTCATTTTTTTCAAAAAATATACCAATTTACTATAGAGAAAAATATTCAATATTTATATCAAATTGAAGATCACAAAAATATCCTTAATTTGATATATACTCTAAAATAAATTAATTTAAAATGAATAAGCTACAACTATTTTAAGTTTAATAATGATTTGGAAATATATTTTTCATATTAGAAGTAAAACTTCCCACTCTTATTGTAACTTCCATTTATTTTTCAAATATTTTATATAAATTAAAAGGGGAAAGAAAATAAAAAGATAACCCCAACAAAGAGGTAAGACTCAGCCCTATATTTTCTAGAAAAATCCAATAGGAAAGTATATTTCTTCCAAAAATAATAATAATAATAATAATAAATATTCCTTCACACCATCAAATAAGAAAAACATAAGTTAAAAGGGGGAAAAATAAAAAGATAACCCCAACAAAGAGGTAGACTCGACCCTATATTTTATTGAAATCCAAAAGAAAAGTATATTTCTTCTAAAAACTATAATAATAACAATAATAATAATAATAATAATACAAATAATTATTAAAATAATCACTTTAAGCTAATGAGGATAAAAATTTTCCCATTACTATAAAATAAATATAAAAATTCTCTCATTCCACGAGATTTACGAGAGTCAACTCATCAAAAAAGAGTATATTTTTAATTAATAGACCAAGTTTTATCTTTATTATCTTAAATGGTTATTCTGATACATTCGTAACAATAACAATAATAATAATAATAATAATAATAATAAATCACCATAATTTCTATTAATAAAAGAAAAATAAATAAATAAATAAAAAGTCGCGGCCGTTGATGAAATAACGCGGGAGTCCACGAGTATTTGGAAGCCGATCCGCGTCAACCACAATTATAAAATTTCTTTCCAAATCGCCGACTCCAAAAATTGCTCCAATTTCCACGTTTTTTCCCATTAATCTTTTTTCCTATTTTATGTTATTTTTTCTCTGATTTTTTTTTCTCTCGCAGTTAAGAAAGGGATAAAGCCAGTAAACCACCCCCAAACCCTACTGGAGTGGCGTATAATTTTTCTCCCCCCCCCCTTTTTTTTCAATTAATTTCCGATTTCGTCGCGTACATACAATCCAATCCGTGTATAATTGTTGTAGAGGTTTTCAATTATCAGTTGCGGAATAATTTAAATCCGATTTGACTGGATTTTGATTGCAAAATGGCCGATCGGTTCTACGATGATTTGGAGATTGCGCTGTCGTCTTATTCCATGCCGAGCAACGGTGAGCTGGGGAAAATTTGGTAGCTTATTCGATTTGGAGCGATTATTGATGTTTTTTTTTTGTGTTTTGAAATTTGTGGATTTTGGTGTAGATGATTACAATGAAGAGGATGAGGAGACCGAGGGGGAGTATGAGGGGGAAGAGGTCAACGATGTTGAAATTGAGGGGAAATCGGAGGAATTGGCGTGCCCTTTCTGCTCGGAGGATTTTGATGTGCTCGGATTGTGCTGCCACATTGATGCCGACCACCGCGTCGATGTTAAACCCGGGGTAATTTGACGAATTTTCTCGATTTTCGTGGTTTTTGAGTGGTTATTGGTCAACAATGTTATGCTGTGTAGGAAAAATATAGTTTAATTGATAATAGTAGAAGTAGTATTGAGTGGTTGAGAGCAAGATAGCTGCTTTGTTTAGTTTGATGAACGTCTCGAATACTTAAAAGGGGTGATTTTGTTCAATATTAGTTGCTGAAACAGCTTAGTAAGTTTAGTGATGTGTGTTTTTTGAGTTGGATTTGTGATTTGAAGATCAAGCATAAGGCTGTTTTGAGTTTGAGTGGTGAAGACAGCCAAAAGTTTGAATCTTGGGGTTCCAATTGATAGTAGGTAACATGAGAATATAGTTTTGTTCAACAATGTTATGCTATATAGGAAGAATATAGTTTTGATGATAACAGTAGAAGTAGTAGTAGTAGTAGTAATATTAGTATAAATGAGTGGTTGAGAACAAGATAGCTGCATTTTTTAGTAAAACGAGCGTCTTGAGCACTTGAAGGGGTGATTTGGTTCAATATTAGTTGCTGAAACAGCTTAGTCGGTTTAGTGAGGTGTTTTTTAATAGGATTTGTAAGTTGAACATCAAGCATAAGGCTGGTTTGAGTTTTGAGTGGTGAAGACGGTCAAAATTTCGGAACTTGGTGTTCCAAGCATAAGATGGCTTCTCATGTGATCACTCACCATGAGTGGTGGTCAATAATGTTATGCTATGTAGGAATGATATAGTTTTAATGATAACAGTAGAAGTAGTAGTGGTAATATTAGTAGAAATTAGTGATTGAGAGCAAGATAGCAGTATTTTTTAGTTTGTAACGAATGTCGTGAATACTTAAAGGGGTGATTTTGGCTCAGTATTAGTTGCTGAAACAGCTTAAGTCAGTTTAGTGATGTGTGTTTTTTGAGATGGATTTGTAATTTGAAGATCAGATTTTAAGGCTGGTTTGAGTTTGAGTGGTGAAGACGGCCAAAAGTTCAAAGCTTGGGGTTCCAATTGATAGGTGGAAGTGTATGCTCTTTTGTTTTGGAGAACTGGGCTTCTAGTAGATAGTAGATGGATGTAAAGAAAACACTTTATTTCTTTGAAGTGTCTTTCTTGCTTGCTGAATATTAGGTGGAAGTTGAGTCATGCAAGGATTGCTGTCTTCACCTTTTAGTGTTAGGAGAAATCCTTACTGTATCTTAACTTTTTTTTTGTTTATTTCCAGATTTGCCCTGTTTGTGCTGTGAAGGTGCGGATAAACATGGCTTCTCATGTGATCACTCACCATGAGAGTATTTTGAAGATATCCTTTAAGCCGTATTACTAATTTTTTCGCATTTGAATTCCCCATGTTGATTGTTGAGTTATTGGTAATTCTGAAAAATATTACTTGAGATATGTGGTGGTTTTGCTTATACCTTAACTTAATTATACGCTCTCTGCAATAAGAAGCATCGTAGCACTCGCTCTCGTTCATCAATATATCTGCTGAGGAAGGAATTGCAGGAGAAACATCTACGTGCTGTTAAGGAGTCTCCTTCTGTTGGTTCTTCCTCTGATGCAGCAGCTGATTCCATGCTTTTGTCCTTTGTCAATAGTCCTCAACCAGCTTACAGACCGCAAATCGCTGAAGCTGCTTCTCCTTCAGAAGCAAGCTTAGCAGGCAAAAATTCCAATGATGACTCTGCTGAGAGGTAAGTCAATGCTTTTCATACCAAATTTCTTTGTTTTATTGAACCCAATACAAATGAGCAATGTGCTCTTTCCTCTGTGAATGAGGATCATGTGAGAGCACTAAATTGGGAAAATGATTATGATACAACATAAGCTGATTACATAAAACTTGCATAAGTTCTTAGATTTTCATAAGTCGCCTAACAATGGAGTGTGAAACATAGAGCTTATGCTGATTGATTGGTTATTGCTATGTGCTATAGAAAAAATTATGCTGTGAAATGCATCCATTCTCCGTAATATCTTGCAGCTGCATGCTGTTTTGGAATTAGAATTGAAATTGAAAAGGGTTTGTAGTTTGATAAGTAGGTGTAGAATCTTAGGTGGTGGTTATTCTACATATAGTTATCTGTGGATTTTAAGTTAGCTCTCAGTTGCTTAATTTGAAGTAGTAAAACTTCTTTGAGAAGTATAGTATTTGGCATTGAGTCATAAATAGTACTCCCTCCGTCCACCAAGAGTATACCACTTTGGTGGACGGCGCGGGTTTTAAGGAAAATGTGTTGTTTAATG
>JAYJMF010000091.1:1349204-1361923 GCA_036873715.1 Salvia sclarea
GTGTGTGTGTGTGTGTGTGTGTGTGTGTGTGTGTGTGTGTGAGAGAGAGAGAGAGAGAGAGAGAGAGAGAGAGAGAGGGAGGGGTAATAATGTAATGTAATTAAGCATGATTAGGGAATCTTAAACATGAATTAGCCAGTGAAAAATTTAGAAGGGGACAAATGGAATTATTATTATTATTATTATTATTATTATTTTATTTATTATTATTTTTGGGAGTGAATGTGTGTGTGTGTGTGTGCATGGGAAGGGAAGGCATGTGCTTTGTGGATGATGGGGCCCATTGCTCAATGATGTATGGCAAATGCTAGGCTGGCATCACTCAGTTTGCCAGATCAGACCCCAAACATGGCCCCACCTATTTTGCTATATTAAATTATTCAATTTTTTCTACAGAATATTCCCATCCAAATATGTTGTTTTTTCTATTAAATTTCCAGATATTCTCACTCATATAATTACATGCAGATATTTGTTTATTTTAAGTATTATATATAGTTATTATGCGTTGCAAATCATGGTTATCTATAATAGATTTTCTGCAATTATGTGTGGACTGGTGAGTGGTGACAAATGTACATCTATCGGGACTCTTACTGCATCGATTAATTGCGGATCGTCGTTTATCAATTTATAAAATGAACGATATTAATATCCAGTCAGTTCGGCGTTAGTATGTAGTAACTTTTTTGTCGTTTATTGTCTCGTTTGCAGGGTTAGGGCAACTTATTGCCGTTTCTCGATAGATTGTGCATGCGTTACGTTCACCACACTCGTCATTATGACGATCACCGATAAATTTCGAGGATAGAATATATAGTAATGTGAGATAACGTTTTATGTTACGTAATATCCTCCCTCCCGATCCGTGGATGTCCATGGACATGATATGGCATTTGTAAGAGTATGAGAATTTAATATTTTTGTTAGTAACATAAATTAATTGACATTATTGTCGTATATGTTATGAGGCGGTGTAAGATTAGGGATCATATATGTGACATATATATCGATTTCAAATATTACATACATTTTAAATGAGTTACTGGTTGCAAATTAAGTTTTGACATGTACTATAAATTTTAGTTGAAAACCATGCATACGTGTTTTCCATATTAAACTAATCATTAATTAAGTTAATAGTATTAAGAAAAGACACATTATTACATTTACGTAAATCAATAAAGAACACTCAATATTGGATTACAATTTACAACCATTTAAGACACGAAATATAATTTACATACGTTGCATGAGGCAAACATAATTATCAAGTACTCAACAAAATGTAATTTATTTATGTTTGTTAGTAATTTATTAATAGAGTGATCAATATATAAAATCAATAATTTTAGGTTTAAATCCTCTATGGCAAGACTTTTAAATTATATATGTCTGTAAATCACTAACTATATGCTTATATTCCTCAATTATTCTCTAATAAATGTTCTATGCATATGTTTTTATTCTCTAATACTATATGTTTCCAACTTCCTCAATTATTTTTGTTGTTTTTTAGTATTTTGAATTTTTATTGGGATTAATGAATCTTTTTATCTTATGAAGAGGATGTTCTGAATAATCATACATTATTTTATTAGATATTCGAAATTATATTATTTTGTGTATATATTTTTAATAAATTTAATTGGTGGATATCCCCCTTGTTTGTATGTCTTTTAGTGGGCCATGTTGTCTTGTGATCCCTTCTTCTATTTGAATCTTTAATTATTCTTTTGTCTTCAAGATTGACGTGTTTACAAACCAACAAAAATAATTGCAAATCATTTCTCTGTAAAGTTTTCTATTTATTTAATCTTTTGTTTTTTGTCAAAAGTTGAGTCTTAAACTTGTTTTTAGAGGGCCATTACCTCAATCTTTGCTAGTGGTTAAAATCCAGGTTATATAGCATTATTATTTCACATAAAGTTGATCCCTTTTTCTTTAGCGATAATTGAGTCCACAAATGTCCATAAATGGTCATTTAATTTGAAAAATGAGTGTCTTTAGGGAATACAATAAATATTCCATGTATTACGAGGATAGTTTAGTGATGATGTAATTAATATATTATATACATTATTTATTTGATATAAAATTCTATAAATTATGACATTCTTTCTATATTATATAGTAATACACATAATAAACTTTTTTACGTATGATTGTTTTGGAAAATATTTAATTTGTGTTTTAGGATTATTACAAAATCCTTTGAATCGCTATCGCAGCCAAATAATATACATCTTGGCGAAATATTAATATATATATATATTTTTGGATTGTTGTATTTAATACTATTTGTCATGAAATTCTCACCCATTAAATCCTTCTAGCTAGCAATTCGTATTGTGATGCATTCTATCACCGCACATTTTGCATCAATTAAAATGATAATTAATTACACTAATCATTAAATATATTACTATAATGAACCCGCAATATATAGCAGTCAACGGGTAAATTTATTACTATTAGATAGAAAAAAAATACTACAATTTAATATTAAATTGGACTAAAGAGTAAAGAGTATTTTTCATTAGCTTTGGTCCATTTATTTCAATTGCCAATTATTTTTCAAACATTTGTATATATCATATAATTAATTAGTAACTATATATACTTTTACTTACTAAAAGAAACTATACCGTCTACAAATGACTATGTATACTTCACATATACGTACTTGCAATAAATATATTTCATTATTATCAAGGATTATACTATTCATTATTTTTCTTATTACTGATCTTCTAAATAAATTATCCAATGACAAAATGCATTTTTGGATGGTGTGTGTTCTGACATTCTGTTATGTGAATATCATGTTGCTGACATGCTGTGATGGAAGAAAAAAAAAGGTTATTGGTTGCTTGTGACACATTTTATTTTGGAGTAAAAAAAATGCATATTTATAAGCATTAAAAATTAATTCCGTTGTACCATAAATCTAATCAAACTGAGAAAAAGGATCAATGATTCATATGGACAGTGTTTCGCAATCATTTTGTCACATTTAAGTGATTTTGTCCAATAATTACCAAAAATATGTCGGATGTAAATTGAGTTCTAAATAAAAATGAAATAAATTGATCCCCTATCGAACTTTTATAGTTAGTTTGCAATAAAAAAAAAATTGTCAGAGAAAAGAACATAAAAATGAATAACAACTTCAAACTTAATGGTGTAACTTATAAAATGTCCAGGGCCATTTTTAGATGACGGTTTTCACAGGTATTTATTAGCAATATTTATGACATTAATTTCGGGCCAGGAAAAATATTATTAGCATTTAGAGTATTTCAATTAATTGTTGACCATTTAAGCTTAATTTTTTTTGTGATGAATACGTACACACAGCTGTATATATACCCCACATTTTGGATTAAAAAAAATAAATCTAGAAAAAAGGAGATGAGAATCCAACGGCGTAGCCCCACCCACCACATGCATGTAGGACTTATTGCATATGATTTCAACCTGCTTTATATTATTAGTGTCACATTAAAAAAATAAAATAAAAATATAAATGCATGTGTTATTGACTGTAATTATATCTATATTTTTAATATTTATTCGGGTGTTAATTATAGTAATGAATTACTTATGCTTGTTATTTTTAATATTTTCTAATGGTTTAATTGCAATATTATTGCGATATTGAGATGTATTTGATACTACATAATTCAAATGAATGGTTTGTGTATTTTATGAGATAGTGGATACGCGTAGAAAAAATCCCATCTAAAAAAATTTAAAGCATGCTAGGAACAATAGGTTGATAGTTCCTCCAAAATTTTATTTAAAAAATTGTCCAATAGTCAATACTATATTAATATATGCCTAATTATGCTTGTGTGGGAACATACTCTCACTCACGCACATATTTATATATATAGTAGAAAGCTCATAAATCCAATACTAATCCAACAATTCTACTTGAATAATGAGAATAAAGTAATTAGTTATAAACACGTAAAAAAAATATATTAAAAAAAATACTCGAGACTACAAGTAATTAGGTTTTGCAATGATAATAATTTTATCAGATAATTGGAGCAACTTGTTTTAATTTTTATTTTTAAAAAATTGTATGTCTTCGAATAATTATATTTCAATTTTACGATTTTGAGCACTGTTCGAACATTAATGTTTTTGTATTTGTGGGCCTACTCGTGGCCCAAATAAAATAATTATTGAGATGCCTAAATTTGGATGTGAAAGCGACATCAGGCCCAAATATTTTCTTTGTACAGCTCAACATGTTTTTATTTGATAATACACCCAAGTATGATGAAACACATGAAAAATACAGTATTATATGTTTAGTTGTATCAGAAAATAAACTATTGTAATTAAATTTATTTGTGATTAATTATACTGATCCCATAATTTGTAAGTGCTTTTTTACCATCTGGTGGTGGAATCATAGTGCGTCTATGGCTTGCATAGCCATAATTATGTTCCACATATTCCCTAATTTCATAATTATTTCATTTTTTGCTGGTTGCATTTCACTTTGAGATGTGTTCTATTTATTTTTTAAATAAAATGCTAAAACACACATACGTATTTATGATGTTAAATTGTACGCGTGGTCTCTTACATATCCAATAATCCAAGATACCTACCCGAGCTAATTTAATAATTTTTTTTTTTTTAATTAATTGATGGAGCGAATGTCTCGTGACTAATTCTTTTTCATATTTTGAATTTAGTTGCTACAAAATAAATAATAAAATACAATATATTCCCTCCCCCTCACCCTCCCAAAAATTATGGAATTATGCAATAAAAAATTATATTTCCAACACCTAAAAACATAATAATTAAAATGTCGTCAGACGTGGATTTGTTACACTAAACCCTTTCCATTTGATGATAACCAAACTGAAAATAACCAACAACTTACTAATTATTGCTCTAGCAAAGTACCTAAGTAATAATAATAATAATAATAATAATAATAATAATAATAATAATAATAATAATAATAATAATAATAATAATAATAATAATTCATTACAAAGCAGTAAGGTTATTTCCCAGCTTAGCTCACACATAAATTTAGACATCATATTTTGTTTTACCAAAGTCACGTTAGTAATAATGATAATTATGTCAAATAGTGACAGTAACCTCAAGCTAAGAAGTTATCATTTACATTGACAAAAGATTTAATCAAAATAAATTATAAATATACTATTTATAATTTCCTATAATCCCGTCACCCCATTCCCACAATGTTCGTTTTACCATTTCTCTCGGAATTAAAAAGTTCCCACTCTTAATATAAATTAAATCCACTTGCATATGTTGCACAATTTATTATTCCTCTCTCTAATCGTGGTTGTGATTTTTTTGAAATTTAATATTTTTTTTGCTTTCTCAAACTCAATAATGAAATAGATTGATGCCCTTTCATTCGTCCACCTAAGCAACACCTTCTTCGTCTTTTTTTATATATTATTTATTATACTAATAATTGTGGAGACACTATTTGTGGGAAGACAATAGTATTATAGTGCTGCAAAATTTCAACGTGATTGCATCAGTTTCTCTTCCATGAATTCTGTAGCAAGAAGTTTGGAGCTGCAGCTTTTGAGGTCGCCTGGCTATGGAGGTATGCAAAATAAATATTTATTTGAATAAATATTGTTTTAACATATATGGTTATTTGCTTTTGAGATCATAGTGTTTCCCATGAGTAGTTTTGTTTAATAAACTTTACTTTACACAAACTCTGCTCAAATTGTTCATTTTTTTGTCATCATGAACATAATTTGTAAACACTAATAACAAAAACTTATAGTTTGTTAGAATTATCCATATATTTATAGTGGAGAGGAGTTTATTTTTAGCACATTGCTAGAATTTAAAGATGGATCAAAGTCAAACTTGTGAGTTCATTTTATTAGCGTTAGAGATTAGGAGAAATATTAATGTGATTAGTTTAGAGATCAAAGTTTTTTGAGTTCATGATTTAGAAGCAATTGATCCAATTATTTTTTTGATTATTATTTAATTTGGTGTTAAAGGATAAAGCATTACATTTATTTATATTTTAATTATTTTTAAGTAGAGGGATTATTATACCCAGAAAAATGGGGGTTTATCATTTATGCATAGGATTAAGCTTTCTATAAATAGAGCTCGGCCCGAATTGAGGCCCAAAATAGTAATTTCCTATTTCGATGGGCCCATTGTAAATGGGCCGTAGACTGCATAGATGCTCGTGCCAGCCATTAGCCAATGAGGAAATTTGTTGGAGCGATTTTTATTGTAGAGAAGTAAAATCAAGCTACGATTCGTCGATTTCTGCTCTGAATTTTGGATTTTTCTTTTTGATTTTGTCGCGGCGGCGATCAGCTTTACCAATCACCGATCGCGGCGGCGGAAATTTGACTCCGGCGATGTCGATTCTGGTAGCCGGCCGTCGCGCGGCGTCTACGGCGTCGTATTTGCGAGCGAGCTTCAGATGCTATTCGTCGTCGTTTAGAGAGGAGAGAGACACGTTTGGCCCCATTCAAGTGCCATCGGATAAGTGCGTGAGCTCATTTATATTTGTTTTTGATTGCTATGAATACTGCTTGCTTGTTTTTATATTTGATTTATTTATTTAATGGATCGTCGTCTCTGGTTGACAGCGAAGTCAATCATCGATAGTTATTATTTATTAATAAATGTGCGCTGGTGTGATTTTTGTTCGATTTGTTTCGCTGTATCTACCTGGAGCTGAATTAGTTAGTAGGATACTGAGTAACCAGCGTTATTTACATTTTGAGTAATGAAATGGAATTGGAATTGGAATTGGAATGTCTGGTAATATTAATTTGGATAGTCAGCTGATTTGAGCATTGGAATGACTGATAATGGTGATTTATAGTGGTTTGTAATTGTTTTGTTGAGAGCTTTTAGCTTGTTTTTGTGTTACAAGCAATTTTTACATTTTGAGTAATGAAAAGGAATTGGAATTGGAATGTGTGATAATAGTAATTTAGGTAGTAAGCTGTTTTGAGCATTGGAATTTCTGATAATGTTGATTTGTAGTGGTGTGTAATGGTTTTTATGAGAGCTTGTAGCTTATTTTCGTGTTTCGTCGTGATTGTGTTCAGATTATGGGGTGCCCAAACTCAGAGGTCGTTGCAGAACTTTGAAATTGGAGGCGAGAGGGAAAGGATGCCTGAACCAATCATACGTGCGTTTGGGGTTCTTAAGAAATGTGCTGCAAAGGTGAAATGTGCTGCTGTGTTATCTTAGATAGCTAAACTGGCTTGATAGTAACTACATTGTGGTTTTGTTAGCTTCTATTAATAGTTGAAGAATATGTGATCGTGAGTCGTGTCATTTTCTCCACCTTCAGTTACCAACTCCGAAAGAGAGAAAATAAAGATTAGCTTATATAAAGCGCATTTTCTCTAGTTTTAAGGGGGAATTTACTATTGAGGATTAACTTATATAGATAAAAGAAAATAGTAAAGGCTAATCCATTGCTCTCTAAGATGGATTGGAACTTTGGGCATTGGGATATACCAAGTCCTTGCTTGATTTCTATCCAACTAAAAGGGGTAGGATTGGTGAGGATAAAAAATTTAATCATGAAAAGTGAACGTCCCTAAGTACATTTCGCTTTGCAGGTAAACATAGGATATGGCCTTGACCCTGCCATAGGGAATGCAATAATGCAAGCTGCACAAGAAGTGGCTGAGGGGAAATTGAACGATCATTTTCCTTTGGTTGTTTGGCAAACTGGCAGTGGTACTCAGAGTAACATGAACGCCAATGAGGTATTCACCGGTCCACAAATTTTCTTTTGATAGTGATGTAAAATTTTTTGGTTTCTGCTTGATGGTGCTAAATGCTGTTTTTGTTTCTTCAGAACTTGGAACACTATGTCTTTGAAATCCTGTATTTCATTTTATCCTAGAGCTAAGTTTTGTTGGTTCTAAGAACTACGTTGCTTTTTATTACTGTACATATAAAGTTGTGTCAAATGTATATAAACAGGCACTATTGTTCAATGCAGAGTAGCTGGTCACTGTTTCTTATATATTGATATTTTTATCTTACAGGTTATTGCTAATAGAGCAGCTGAGATTCTCGGCCACAAGCGTGGTGAAAAGGTTGTTCATCCAAATGACCATGTAAACAGATCACAATCTTCAAATGATACATTTCCAACTGTAAGATTCTGACAAGAAGACCATCTTTTGTTTTATTTTCACAGTCACCATTAGTTCAACTGGTTATTTCTTTTTTGGCTTGTCTTATGCATAGGTAATGCACATTGCTGCTGCAACCGAGATCAATTCAAGATTGATTCCACAATTGAAACAGTTACACTCAACACTGAATGCAAAGGTTTTGCTACCTTCTAATTCTTCCATATTCTGTAGTAGATTCGTGGTTTTGTGTAAAAAAATATTAATAAGTGCTGACTTGTTCAATAAATATGGTTCAGTCTGTTGAGTTCAACGACATTGTTAAAATTGGCCGTACACACACACAAGATGCTACCCCTTTGACACTTGGACAAGAGTTTAGTGGCTACACCACACAAGTAAGCTTTTTAAATGGCTTTTCTAAGTTATTGAGGTGCAGTGAAATTATTTCAGTATAACTCTGAGGGCTGCCAAAATTATTGGTATAAATCATACATTTGTTTGCGGTTGCAGGTGAAGTATGGAATTGACAGAGTCTTATGCACCCTCCCTCGCATCTATCAGGTGATCACTTCGATGACCTTGTATTCTGCCTTTTTTAACTAGCTTTTTTATGTGGTCCTAAGAATTTGGAAAATGCATACAGCTTGCACAAGGGGGGACCGCTGTGGGAACGGGTTTGAACACCAAGAAAGGGTAAGAAGAGTGAAGCATTGAATTTATTTTTTGTTGTTTATTTCCTCTTACACGCTGAATTCTTCAAATACCAAATGCTCTTTTCTTGTCATAGTGCTGTGATAGAAAGATTTAAAAGTAATAAAAGAAACTTTCTGTTGCCAGGTTTGATGTAAAGATTGCTGAAGCAGTAGCCGAGGAGACTAATTTGCCATTTGTGACTGCTGAAAACAAATTTGAGGCTCTGGTAAATCTATCTCTGAAGTTATCCTTGTGGTCATTGTGTCTCTCATTTCTCTGGGTGGTGGCTTCTATAGCTGTGTGTCCCGAACAAGTTTTCTTACTGAAAATGTTCGTCTGATTCAGTTTAAATTAAGCGTCTCAGCAAAACTTTTTTAAAGAATTAATCAGCCTAATTTTTTACTTACTGTGTTTATTTTGATAGGCTGCACATGATGCTTTTGTTGAATCAAGTGGTTCACTAAACACCGTTGCTGCTTCTCTCATGAAGATAGCAAATGACATACGTTTCTTAGGAAGGTAAATGAGATCTCAGGATGTTGCTCGTGTACTTCTTTAGTTCTTGTTAAGGACATTTTGCTCAAATTCTCCCTTCTATGCAGTGGTCCACGTTGCGGTCTAGGAGAACTTATACTTCCTGAAAATGAACCTGGCAGCAGTATAATGCCGGTAATGTGTTTCCGGATCTTATTTATGGAAACATGAAGGTTGATTATCTTGTGACAATTATTGACTGTTGGCTACTCAAATCATCTTATATTTCAGGGGAAGGTGAACCCTACACAATGTGAGGCCATTACGATGGTTTGTGCTCAGGTAATGATAATTTTCAATGAGGATATAGAATTAATTATCAAGTAAGATGGTTTTGCTGACGTTCTTTCTCGTTTTCCAGGTCATTGGCAATCATGTTGCGATTACAGTGGGGGGATCCAATGGCCATTTTGAACTGAATGTATATAAGCCTGTCATTGCCAGCAACCTATTACATGTATGTTCCACTCATTCACAGTCCATAGACATCTTTGAAGTACTTCAGCCTGTCATTTATCTGAACTTTATTACTCTGTCGTTGCTCCAAATCTAAGTTATATCTTTCCCTAGCTATAGTAATAAAAAGATAGCCTATGCAAGCAACGAAACAGATTGCTTACACCCAAAATTTTACATTTCCCGGCTTCGCTCTATTTTTCTGGGAAACCATGCTCAACGTTTTGACTCTTAGCTAATTTTTTGTTAGAGTCGCCTATTGTTATGTTGTAGGCTGATGCCTGAAAACAATAGACATGCATGGAAGTACTGTTGCTTTGGGATAATAATCTTACGATTTATTTTCATCTGATGGCTAGTCGGTGAGATTGCTCGGGGATGCCTCTGCTTCGTTTGAAAAGAACTGTGTCAGAGGAATCCAAGCCAACAGGGAGAGAATTCACAAGTTGTTGCACGAGGTCAGTCTCTACTTTGCATATGATTATTGATATATATTTGGACCACCCTTGTCGAATTGTGACGTGGTATTGTTATGATATTGCAGTCACTCATGCTCGTCACTTCTTTGAATCCGGTACGTTCTCCTTGAGATTGAAGTATTTCAGTCATTATTCACGTGTACTCGTTGCTGGATATCGCCTCTCATAACTGAACTCTGCTATTTATTGCAGAAAATCGGCTACGATAATGCTGCATTGGTTGCCAAGACAGCTCACAAGGAGGGATGCACTTTGAAGGTTAGACTCTCGCTACTATTATGAACTTTATCGATCTTTTTGGCTTTGGTGACATTAATATCACTGCCAGGGGCGGAGCCAGAAATATAGCTCGAAGGGTGCTAAAATTTTAAAAATTCAATTATTGAGGTGCTAATATATAAAAAATTTAAAACATTTAAATTTATAATGTTAAAAAAAAATACTTTTTGGCTTGGGGGTGCTTGAGCACACCCTGCCCACCCTTGGCTCCGCCCCTGATCACTGCTTATTTTTCTCACATTTTGTTGAAACGTTCCAAGAATATAAATTTACGAGCCACGATATGCTTATCAACGAGGTTTCAACTGTGCAGGAATCTGCGTTGAAGCTTGGGGTGCTTACACCGGAAGAATTTGATACCCTAGTGGTTCCGGAAAAGATGATTGGCCCGTCCGACTAAGTCAACCGGGCAACTTACATCTTGAAAGGAGATCCCGATAAAAGTTTGGGTAAAACCGTCTTAGGCGATTGTAATACCAAGATAAACTTCGAGGTTTTCTCGTGTCGTGTGGCTCGACTCGTGCGGCCGTGTTTTCTCTATACAGCTTTTTTTGGTGAGAAAGCCTCCTCATTTGTGATGGAAATAATTCCAACTCTACATTGAGAAAAAACTACTGTTAGTTTCAGGCGGGAATTCTTCAATTGCTATTCCATGATGAATAAATCAGTAGTTATTTATATCTTCCCAAACTTGATACTTCTTGGCTCCTTGAATATAATTTAATTGGTGTGTTTAGTGATGCCTATTATTATTGTTATTAATTTATTATTAGCTTTAGATCATGTGACATATGATATTTTTAGTATTTAAACACGATCTAGGTTCTTTTAAAAGAACATGATATGTGCCCATCTTAACATGATATGTGCCCATCTTCTTTCTTTTTAATTGGTCCCTTCAACCTTTGTCTAAAAAGATATTGGTCCCTTCAACCTAAGTGCTTTGATTTATCTAACATGATATATGAATAAGCTTATGTGACATATATCTGACAATATGTTTTTGCCGAATTATAGCAGCTCAATCAATTCAAAATAAAATTATAGTAGCTCAATATAATGTAAATTAGCAATACAAACGTGTTTAGCAAACTTCTAAGAAATTTTACTACCACCTTGAGTAAATGGTCGCTAGGAAAACGTTTGTTCATCGTGATCAAATTTAACGGTAAAGTGGAATATGCACGGAATACTTGAATTAGATTTTTTTAAATGATTATAATGACAAATATGTACAACATTTGTTCATCATGATTGGATTTGACAGTAAAATGAAATATATACGGAGTACTTGAATTAAAATTTTAAAACCGATATTCCCTCCGTCCCATTCTTCTTGTCCCGTTTTTCTTATTGGGCCGTCCCATTCTTCTTGTCCTATTTTTTTTTGGCAAAAAATTACACACAAAAAATATGTGGACCCCATATGTACTCTACTCTCTTACACTCATCAACTCCATTTTCTTAATCTCTGTGCTCAAAAGAAAGGAGACAAGAAGAATGAGACATTTGGATTAATAATTACAAATATGTATGGAATGGCTGAATTAAATTAATAAAACAAAAAAGTAATAATGATGATTGATGGTCGCTAGTAAAATGTTTGTTCTTCATGATCGAATTTAACGGTAAAGTGGAATATGTACGGAACACTTGAATTTAATTTTAAAATGTTAATAATGACAAATATGTACGAACTAACGGAATCAAATTTAGAATTTTGTTAAAAATAGTAGTAATAGTGATGATTGTCGCTAGTAAAACGTTTGTTCATCATGATCGAATTTAACGGTAAAGCGGAACATGTACGGAACACTTGAATTAAATTATTAAAAATGTTAGGGCAAATAGCATGTAAATGGTTGAACTTTGCCCAAATTCTCGTTTTGCATATCAGCTTTAAAATCGGCGTGTAAATTGTCAAATTTTCAATTTTTTCTGATTTTGCAACCAACGTTGACTCCTGCGAAATCAATGCTAAAGTGTCCGACCGGAATTCCTACGTGTTCGACGTCGGCCGATAATTAATATAACGACACATTTAATTAAGGGGAAAATAGCCTGTAAATTGCTCAACTTTACCCAAATTCTCATTTTGCATACCAGCTTTAAA
>JAYJMF010000091.1:1376406-1401500 GCA_036873715.1 Salvia sclarea
ATATATATTAATTAGTGTCGTGACGACAATGTAAGTGATAATCATATTTCTGTCGCTATAAATTTATACATTGCGACAACAATTTGTCAAGGAAATTGAGAAGTCGACGTTGCAATAACTACGTTTTGAAAGGCATTATAATTATCAATGATGCCAAATTCAAATAATATTGAACTAATTTAGCAACTACATTATTTTAGAGAACGAGCTAGTTTTTAAATATAAAATGTTCCCAAACAAGTAATTAAAAACTAAATGAATATATAATTGTTTTGGGTATTGGTAATTAATAAAGGTCGATCAGTAACTAATTAAACTGAATATCAGAATATTATATGCACGACTTCGAACGATCGAGAAAAAATAGCCAAGAATTTTATTTTTGACTCTTTACACTCATATATATATTCTAATTGATCCGTTTATATATTTTTGTTACTTTCAATCCAAAGCAGCTCTTTCGCTTCAGCTTAAACTTAAACTTACGACATTATTATATACTATATGCAGATTTATATTATCGTTTTTTTTAAAAAAAAAAGAAAAAGTTTTGCTTTCTATTTCAAAAAATAATTTTCCAATTGCGAGGTAATGGTTTTGTATTTTGTGTGTTAGAGTGTACGTATACTTCAGCCTATCATTCGAATGAAGTTTTGAATTTTGCTCAAGTAATAAAATTTCATTTATTTTGACATAAGTTAATTAAGTTTTCAAATCTCTACTTAAGTAACCTTCTCCCTCTATATATTCATAACGATAAGAAGGGTTTCATTAATTTTGTTAATTAATGCAATTTTAGATATTTTCTCTTCTTCATCTAAACTCTAGAGCTGATTAAGAAAAAAATTCAAGACCATTAATTACCATCCACGAAATTTTGACTTCTTTTTTTTTTTTTTTAAATAATTTACACCCTCAATGTACGTATCTTTTTTTATTGAAAAATCATTGTACATATCTTTATTTACACTCAAATTGCTTTTTAATATTTTATAAATAAGTAATCAATAAAAAAATACAACTAAGATTATTACCAAAACAAAGTCAGCTAAACTATCAAAACAACTCGTACCTATTCCAAAAGGCTCAACATTGATCTCCAAGAATGACAATTACATATATTCCCTAAGATTATTACAATCACATCTTCGAACATAAATACTAACTAATGAAATCATCAAAATTTATTGATTCATTATTTGTGCATTATGCCACGAATTAATGGAAGACCAATTGTGCAAACATCTAGCTCAATTCATCATCCCACGGTGCACGTCTCGCCTTCGGGGATGACCGTGCCGCTCTTTTGCAAGTTCTTGACGCTGAGGCACGACGCCGTCGTCTCGGTCAACGGGGGCACGGGTGTCAGCTCGATGTCGGCTAGCTCGACGCCGTCGCACGGATACTTGCTACTGCAGTTGAGATTGATCGGAATCTTCGAGATCGTGGTGCCCTTGATCCTTCGGAAGTGGACGTCGCTGACCTTTATGTTCGATTGCCCCTTCTTATTCTTGGAGTCGTAATGCTGGTCGATGATGATGGGATTCTTGACGCCGTTCATGATGATGTCCTCGTAGATGATGTGGTCCGCTGTAAGCTCCGGGGACTCGTGGTAGCTCTTGATCCTGGCCCCGTTCGTGGTCCCCGTGAGGCTGCAGTTCTGGAAGGTGATGTTCCCCACGGGGAGCTCGTCCGGACGCTTCCCCAGGCTCCCGATCCTGTTGATATATAGTGGACAACGGGTCAGTACTGGGTTGGGAAAACAGCAGACTGAACCACGGGTTGTAAGGTACTGGTACTGGCACTGGCACTGGCACTAGCACTGTCTGTTATACCAGGCTATTTTGGCCAATCGGACGAGTTGGTATAAAATTGATAGTTTGGGGTTTAAACTAATGTGTTTGCCCTTTTCTGCAATTTGGTGCTGAAGCTTTATTTACATAGAAATGCAATATATGATCTCATTAGGGGAAATGGGGCAAAACTGCAGATTAAATCAAGAAATGTAAATAATTGGCACTATCAGTTATATCACGTTATTCTGGCCAATGAGGCGAGCCACGTTGGCTTTTTTGGGGTAGGAAAATGGATAGAGGGTGCAGTTGATATTAATTTGATAGTTTAGGGTTTGAAAATGTATTTTTGACAGTTTATTGTATAGTTGGTAGTGCTAAAATAGTTGGGGGTTTAAACTGATGTTTACCCTTTTCGCAATTTTGGAGCCGAAGCTCTATTTTCAGGTGGAGCTCACCGCTTAGTGGTATTGTTTAAATCCGCGTCGATTTAGTTAGCTCCAATTGTGAGAAATGATATAATGTGGAAAGTGGGGGTATAATTTGTGATTTGATGTGCAGTTTTCCGTGCAAAAATGTTGTGTACACTATTATATAGTTAAGCTTACGAGAGTCCGTGTCCGGGGCCGCATACGATTCGTTGGAACAAGAGGTTCTTGCTTCCGGTCCCAATAGAGATGCAGTCGTCTCCGGTGCCGATGACGCAGTCAGTCATTTCGACGTTGGTGGCATTGCTGAAGTGCATCCCGTCGGTGTTGGGGCTCTCGTCGGGTGCGGTGATCTTCAAGTTAGTTACCTTAATGTTGTAGCTGTCGATCAATTTGCTGTGGAAGCCCATCGCATCCACGAAGTTTAGGTTGCTTATATCGCCGTTGGAGGATGATTGGAATGTGAAGCCCTAAAAGATAATTTGAAATTAAGACGATCAATCCATTAATCAATCAAATGTATGATAATGGTAGTTAATTAGGTACTCCCTCCGTCCCACTACACTTGACACCATACCTTTCGGCGGGTGTTTAGTGTATAAAGTGGTGGAAACCCACTATTATTATTTCCTTTTTTGGCTTGTGCCATTACTAATGGGACAACCCATAATGGTAAGTGTGCCAAGTGTAATTGGACGGAGGGAGTATAATACAAGGAGACATACAACGGGCATGCGATTCCCCTCATCGGCATACTTCCAAACACTTGCGCCCTGCCCATTAAAGGTGCCCCCACCGAAGATCTTGATGCTGTCGACGTACTCGACCAAGATCCACATCATGTTGGAGTAGGAGCTCGGGTCGGGATTCGCGTTGAGGGTGCCCTGGATGTCGAGGATCATCGGCTTTTTCGCCTTGCACGGCCCCCGCATGATCACCTCACCCATCATGAACTCTTTCCCTGCCGGGACCAGGATCCTCGCGGCCCCTGTTCCATCGCATCCCGCCCTCCAAGCCTGAATCAATGCCTACATACACAAACACAAAATTTTCCATAAGATCTATTTACTTCTCATTTTCGTCAATTCATTATTCCTATCTATAAATAAAAAGTCGGGCTAATTTCTTCACCATTGCATCATCGGTCGTGCCATCGCCCTTAGCACCGTATTTGGTGATATCGTACACGATCTCTTCCTCTTGCATGAGACGGCCTTTGTTGGAGCCCTCGGTTCGGACCACAACATTGGCCATGAGCAAACATGCTATGCCTAAGACAATGGATCTCATCGTCATATTCATATTTCTAACCTTTAACTAGATGTAATAAAAAATTCTCAAGTCATCTAAATTAATTCAAACTAGGATTTATATATGTGATTGTTTGCATCTCTAATTTTCCATTCAAATCCGAATATTTCTCTCTGCTGTTCATTTCACTATCTTTTAGCCACAACAAGAAATGTGTAATGGGATGCCAATGCAGAAATAAGTGGATCTTGGATTAATTCAATGGTTTGATGAATTATCATCAAAATGTAAAAAATTGAAGGATATTTTAATTGAAATGCCATATTAATATTACACAACACATTCTCGTGCACTATTAATACCATCTTCTTTTTAATAAAATAAAAAAAATAAAATATATTCTTCTTCTTTTTCTCTTTTTCCTTTTTTGATTGAGCGCACACTACCAATATCATCAAATACGTTATGGCCCAATAATTTCTTTTTTATTACACTTTTGAAATCCAATGTGTTTGGAACTATATTTTATTTTTAAAGCCCAATAACCTATTTTCAGCCCAAAAATCAATCTTTAGCTCAATCAATTTTATTGCATATTAGCCCAAAATTTTGACAATCCGGAATCTAGCCCCATACATTATAACCTACATTACTGTTTAATTTATATAATTATTAAATTTACACTATATTGAGAATTATAGACTAAAAAATATGAATCTAGCCCTTTCCCATACATTACAAGCTACATTATTGTTTAGTTTAAATCATTATTAAAGTTAACACTATATTGAAAATTATAGCCCAAAAATATGAATGCTTAATAAGTAGTAATAGATTAATAATAAGTAGAATTGATAAAGTAATCGAGGTGGAGACGTGTAGAATCTTTTTTCAAATTTTATTTTTATATTAGAAAACTAAAATAAAATAATGCAAATTATTGTGTCGGTAAAAGTCGGACGTGGGAAATTTGGGAAAACCACACAGTTCATTATAAACCGGACAAAAATATAGTCGGCCATGTCCCAATCTATGTGCATTTTATTTTATGGGCCCACATTCTTATCCAATTATCCAATTCTTTTTTAATTTATTTCACATCCTTATCCTAAAAAAAAAGAAAGAGAAAAAAAACATGAAAAGTTGCTGTTTTGGATTTGGATATTTGTTTTATTTACTCTTAATTATTGAATTTTATTATCCGGTACATACTTTTCACCTCTAAATTAAAAATAATTTCTACAAAATCGACTTAATTTCGACTTTCTATATCTTTTGATCATGGTGATATTTTTTTACGAAACACATTATAACTTCTCTTAACACTATCTACAACGGGAGATGTAACATTAGCTCAGCACTTCTTTTGAATGAAATACTATTTCATTATGTTCGTTTGTTTGATTTTGTTTTAACTTTAAATCTAAATTAATATTAGTGTTAATTAATTTGATTATTGCAAAAAAAAAAACAATTACACAAAAAATAAAACTATCAAAACACAACAAAATTACATAAAATATTAATTTGAAAAACACAAATACGTGTATTTTTTGGCTTCTATTTTCTTCATTACTTATATAATTAAAAATTAGTACAATAAATAGAGCAACATATTCTATAATATTTCTCTTTTGCTGTAAAATAGAGTATATTCTTGTTGTGAAGGAGCATATTATTACTATAAAATAGAGCAAATTAAGTCGGCTGTAAAGTAGAGAAAATAACAATTGAAAAATTTGACACAGACTTATGTAAAAGTTACGCACATAAAAATACGTGGTGACTATACTTAATTATAAATTATAATTAAATACAGTGCATTTAGATATAATTCTAATTAAATGTCATCGTGGCTCACATAGATGACCTCAAAAAATAAAATAAGAGTTAGCAATAGAGATTAGAACTTTCCAAACCCTAATACAGTATTAATGCATCTCAATTAATCATTTTATTTTGACCAATAACGCGAAATATTGCCAAAATTCAGTGTTGTAAAACTACTACGTGGTGGCATTTAATTAACCCACACTTTCCAGTATAATCCATAAACCGCCACCTTTTCTCTCTCAAATCTCTCTCCCTCTCTCTTAGCTCTCTGTTTCAGTGATGTTCTATACAAATTGAATCAGCATCGCTCCGATTCTCTCGCGCTTGATTTTTCCAGCTCCAATCCCCACAAATCGGCGAAATTTAGGTCACGAATTTATCATTTTTGGTAGATCTCATCTCAATGGGGAAGCCGAGATTGCAGAAATTGCCCAGCATGCGAGAGAAGGTTGAAGACACTCTTTCCGCTCACAGAAACGAACTCGTCGCTCTCCTCTCTCGGTCTCTCTCTCTCTCTGAAATTCTTATGAATTTAGGTTTATTCATGTTATTTACTTGTTTTTCTCGTCTGTTATGAGAGTTTGATTTTAGGTTTGGATTGGAATTAGAGAGTAATTTCGCTGATTGAGATGTTGCGGTTACTGATTTTGATACTGTGTGTGTGTGAGTGTGTGAAGATATGTGGCGCAGGGGAAGAGTATACTTCAGCCGCATCACCTGATTGACGAGCTCGAAAACATCATCTGCGTCGATTCTGCGAAAAATACTCTGTGTGACGGACCTTTCAGTGAAGTTTTGAAGTCTGCTCAAGTAATTATGTTTTCAAATATTTGGATATTTTGGATGAGTGCTAGCCTAATTTGTTATATGTAAGCTTAGTTATCTCTAGAGAAGTATCAAATTAGGTAATCTGTTGTTAATTTGTTTTTTAAGTGGTAATTTGATGATCTGCTTGTGACCGCATAGTGTTGGCATTGAGTCTGTGTGTGAGATCATTGAAAATTTTGAGAGGGAAATCTCTGTTTTGATGGCAGGAAGCTATCGTTTTACCACCTTTTGTTGCTATAGCTGTTCGACCGAGGCCTGGTGTTTGGGAGTATGTTCGGGTTAATGTTTCCGAACTCAGTGTCGAGGAGTTGACAGTATCTGAATATCTACGCTTCAAAGAAGATCTGGTTGATGGGGAGTGAGTAACATAAATGCTGCTTAATGTGTGCAATGTTCTGTTTCTGGACAGATTCTGTGATATTGATTGTTTTTGCTTGCTGTATTCTTTAGGAAGGATGATCCCTATCTTCTTGAACTTGATTTTGAGCCGTTTAATTCTTCATTTCCTCGCCCATCTCGATCTTCATCAATTGGCAATGGGGTTCAGTTTCTCAATCGCCATCTTTCCTCAATCATGTTTCGGAACAAAGAGTCTCTGGAGCCGTTACTCGGCTTCCTTAGGGTACACAGGCATAAAGGTCATGTAAGTTCTCAATGTATCTTCATGAATTTATACCAACTCTCTGTTTCAGCTTGGATTGACTCATGGTTTGATTATTTATTGGAGATTAATTAATGCTTATCTAACATTTATCTGCATAGGTTTTGATGTTGAATGATCGGATAGAGAGGATCTCCCAGCTCGAGTCTGCTCTGGCAAAGGCTGAGGATTATGTTTATAAACTACCACCAGAAACACCTTATTCCGAGTTTGAATTTGCGTGAGTTTTGTCCATACAGTTTCGGGCTCGGACCTGCCTTGATATGTTAGATTGATGTCATCATATCATGGATTTTGTTCCTATATGCAGATTGCAAGGAATGGGTTTTGAGAGAGGTTGGGGAGATACTGCTGAACGGGTTGTTGAAATGATGCATCTCCTCTCTGACATCCTTCAAGCTCCTGATCCTTCGACTCTGGAAAACTTTCTTGGTAGAATACCTATGGTGTTTAATGTTGTCATTCTATCAATACATGGATATTTTGGCCAAGCAAATGTCCTAGGTCTGCCCGACACCGGTGGTCAGGTAATAATCTCTGAATTTTTTATTGGGTTTAAACTGATGAGTTTGATTTAATACATCAGCTCCATGAGGAGGTTCTATCACGAGGAAGTGAAACAAAAATATGTTCAATTTTCTAGTGTGTGTGTGTGTGTGTGATTTGCAGTAATTACTTTGGACCTCCATTCTCATATTCATTTTTCGGCAGGTTGTGTATATACTAGATCAAGTGCGTGCCTTGGAGAACGAGATGATCCAAAGGATTAAGAAGCAAGGGCTGAATATTAAACCTCGAATTCTAATTGTATGCTCATGTAACTACATTGCTGTTTCTTTCTGCTCGCTTATGTGATGCTTATGTATTTCTATATCTGCCCACCTTCTCCTTTTCCAGGTTACTCGATTAATACCCGATGCAAAAGGCACCTCTTGCAACCAGCGACTTGAGAAGATAAGTGGCTGTGAGCACTCACATATTCTACGTGTTCCTTTTAAAACAGAGCAGGGGATACTCCGCCAATGGATTTCGAGATTTGATATCTGGCCTTATCTCGAGAGGTTTGCAGTGGTATGCAAGACATTTTTTGTAAATTGCATCTTGAAATGTTGTCTCTTCATGTTAGTATAAATGAATTGCTATAAATGATCATTCTCTTTTGCTGCTAGGATGCTGCTGGTGAAATTGCTGCTGAATTGCAAGGTGTACCAGATCTAATTATTGGCAACTATAGTGATGGAAATCTTGTAGCTTCCTTACTATCCTATAAGATGGGAGTCACAGAGGTGAAAGTCGATACTTGTATTTCCATATTTTTTTAGTTACATAAGTTGCTTTCTGAATATAACTATAGTTCTTGGTTCTGTATCCAGTGTACCATTGCACATGCCTTGGAGAAAACTAAATATCCAGATTCCGACATATATTGGAAAAAATACGAGGACAAATATCACTTTTCATGTCAATTCACAGCTGATCTGCTAGCCATGAATCATTCTGATTTTATTATCACCAGTACCTACCAAGAAATTGCTGGAACGTGAGTAACTCAATTTTGCTTATTGATGTCAATATTTAGTATTTATACTGAACTTTAACTTCCATTATGGTTCTGTTTTTGGTGGGAATTTTGATGCTTCTGGTTGAGATGGCAGAATTTTGATGCTTCTGCTTTGTTTCCAGGAAGAACTCTGTTGGTCAATATGAGAGTCATACTGCTTTCACTCTACCCGGTCAATATCGTGTTGTTCACGGAATCGATGTTTTTGATCCTAAGTTCAATATAGTTTCTCCTGGAGCTGATGAGAGCATATACTTCCCCTACACTGAGAAGGCAAAGCGACTCACTTCTCTCCATGCAACCCTTGAGAAGCTTATTTACGATCCTGAACAGAATGATGAGCACATGTAAGTTCAAGTCGCACTGTTATTCTCTCTCTCTCTCGTTTTTGCATGCAACAAATTTCTGGAAGAAAATCTGCCATATGGAAGTTTTATTGTCTGGAGAAGAATATTGACTTCTACTCCCATTTATGTGACAGTGGTACGCTGAAAGATCAATCGAAGCCCATAATCTTTTCAATGGCAAGGCTCGATCGGGTTAAAAACATTACAGGACTGGTGGAAATGTATGGTAAAAATCCAAAGCTAAAAGAACTGGCCAATCTTGTTGTGGTTGCTGGTTACAATGATGTAAAGAAATCAAGTGACAGAGAAGAAATAGCCGAAATTGAGAAGATGCACACCCTCATTAAGCAATACAGCTTGGAAGGCCATATAAGGTGGATATCAGCACAAACAAACAGAGCACGAAACGGTGAGCTCTACCGCTACATAGCCGACAAGAGAGGGATCTTTGTTCAGGTAACGCATTTGCAACCATGTATTATAGATGTCGAAGTGGAACCGTGTATTATAGATGTCGAAGTGGTATCACCTGGATTTCATATCCTGGTTAAGATATACTTTCTATTTTCTTTTGCTTTAGCCAGCATTCTACGAAGCATTTGGGCTAACAGTAGTCGAGGCTATGGGCTGTGCCCTCCCGACGTTTGCTACTTGCCATGGCGGTCCATTGGAAATTATCGAAGATGGTATATCCGGGTTTCATATAGATCCATACCATCCAGATAAGGCTGGAGCACTTATGGCAGATTTCTTCCAGAAATGCAACGAAGATCCTAACTACTGGGTGACTATATCAGAAGGAGCTCTTCGGAGGATTATGGAAAGGTATTCACTCGTATCATTCAATGGGGTTAACATCGTAAAAACAACCGCATTTGAACTCACAGTGCCGTATATATGAAGGTATACGTGGAAGATTTACTCCGAGAGGCTGATGACGTTAGCCGGTGTGTATGGCTTCTGGAAACACGTCTCGAAACTCGAGAGGCTTGAGACACGCCGTTATCTTGAGATGTTCTACATTCTCAAATTTCGCCCCCTTGTGAGTCTTCTTTTACTTACATGACCTTTCATTGCCGATCTTGTTTTATGATGCGCAACGAACATGATGTATGTGTTAACTATAGGTAAAGTCCGTTCCGTTGGCTGTGGATGGTTCGTCGTGAGAGCTATTCGACGTGGCGATCCGATGCAAAGTAATATCCAAGTATGTGTAGAAGAATAAGCAGAGTTTGTAAGTATTGGTTCCTTGCTTCCACTGTGATTGAAGGGAATGGCCATTGCTGCACCTAATGTTACTCTATATGTTGGCATCTTTTTTGTAAATTATGTGGTAAAATAATATAGTGTGAGTGTACTTGTCAAAACTACTACGTATATCGACTTGTGTGGAACAGTTTTTTTAATACATATATCTCGCTACTTCCCTTTTTTCTTTTTTAGGGTAAGATTTGTATATATGTGTAATGTGTTATTCCGACGGAATTAAATCAATATTGTGTATGATCTGTTTAATTTCTAAAAATCGAAAATTTATAAATGGTTGCGCACTTCTATTCGAGTGGTTGGTGGGATGTGTAACTATGAATTTTAATACTTTTTATTATAAAATATAATTTTATTATGCTATAATACAACATGATTAACATTTATAGCAACGAATTAGAATTATCAAAAATTATATACTATAATTTTGAAATATTTTGATTATAAAAGTACTTATTTTGATTGGTTATTCTGAAAATATGGTATATATATATATTTTTTCTATAAATGTTAATATGATGTATTATGACATAACAAATTATTTTATAATAAATATTATTAAAAAGTATTAATTCGTAATGACACACGTTGACACACGAAAGTTATGGGATAGAGGATCTCATCCCTCGAGTGGTTTCCTTTTCACTTTTCCTTCCATCTTCCATCTTTTACATTTCTATTTGAATGGTCGAAAACACATCCAAATTTAATATAACTCTAATTACCTTTCTTAGTTACGTCGTTTTCTGACTCGTGTATATTTACTAATAACCAAACCTAGATAGCTACGAGAAGCCAATTATATAAGTTAAACAATTTTCTTAAGATAACTTATAAATTGTCTAAAACTATTATTACATTGAGATTACCTAGTGAACTGCAAGGGATTGAATTCTAGATACACTTATGATGGGCACAAAACTACTCCTAATTTTGTCATATCACCACAAAATACATGTGATTTAACTTTTTCAAAATAAACAATATTGGACAATTGAGAATACCATATACCACTACAATAATGTATTTTGTTCATCCACACACAAAAACATAAACTATTTTAGTTAAAACGATAAAAACATCTATTTGTCACATAATCGTTTCAAGAAATCTAAACGATGCATATTAACAAATAAAATGACTTTTTATTTTCATTATTATGCACCTGCGAAATTTATTTTTTTTCTTTATAGAATTTCAAAGCATTGAGACACTATGTGGGAGAAACAAAGAAATTGTAAATTGGTTTTAGAAAAAAATCAATTGAAAATAATTGGATAATAGTTTATTAGCCCATTTACTTGTTTATAAGACCCAGTTTTAAATACCAGCCCATTTAGGCGCCTGATTGAATCACAAACCCTAGCTCTCGGCACCCACATTGCGATAGTTAGGTTTTGAAACCGCCATTGATTCCAAGTTCCAGTGCTTGAGCTGCCATTAGCCCCGTCTTGCAATGGTAAATCTCTTTCTCTCTCTCAGTCGCGGTAATTCTTCGTGTTTCAGTGTTAAATTTGGTAAAATTTCGAAGATTCTGTGAGAATTGTTAGTGTTTTCCGATTTGGGGCAAATGAAATCCGAGTTTTTCTGGTTCACGAACCCCTATTCTTTTGCTGAGTCCGTTTTCTTTTGTTGGTAAATAATTTGAGATCTGATAAACTGAAGCAATTCGAACTGAGGCGATAGTTTCTATTTCGAAGATTCTGTTAGAATTTTTTGGTGAACTCAGCTGAAATCGATTGTTAGTGTTGTCCGATTTGGGGGAAATGAGCTCCGAATTGAATAAGTGAGCTTTAAGGATTGCTATATGATTGTCAATTGTGTTTTCTGATTCACGAATCCCTATTCTGTTACTGAATCCGAATTGTTTTATTGGTAAATAATTTGAGCTCTGTTTCGATTAGAAATGAGGTTAGTTTCCCCAGTTTGGATATGTCTGTTAAACTGAAACATTTAGAAATGAGCTGATAGTTTGTCTTTTACCTGCCATCAACAGCTTGTTTTTAATGCTTCAACCTACAGTTCTTTAGTCAATGGGCCAAAAAAGCGGTTAGCATAGAGTCATGAGTTATTCAACTGGATTTTGCATTTCTTGAAACTCGGGTTATTCCGTGTGAAGAATTGAGTGCATTTTGTTGCTTGTCTAACTACAAAAATGTTTGATAATCTGGAGTTTCGATGATTTGGTTGTGGTGTGGTTAAATTTAGTTTTTACGTGATGCAATCAGTCTCTCGTTGGTGTGCTTTGTATATCACGCCTCATTTAATTCATGGTTGGCGTTGGCAGGTGAACGTTCCTAAGACGAAGAAGACTTACTGCAAGTCGAAGGAGTGCAAGAAGCACACCTTGCACAAGGTCACCCAATACAAGAAGGGCAAGGACAGCTTAGCTGCTCAGGGAAAGCGTCGTTATGATCGTAAACAGTCCGGTTATGGTGGCCAGACGAAGCCCGTTTTCCACAAGAAGGTGAGGAAATAAACAAGAAATGGAGCTACCATTGTTGCAATATTCATACAAACTGATTCATAGAGTTAATATTCGATTCTTTTTAGGCCAAAACGACGAAGAAGATTGTGCTGAGGCTGCAATGCCAGGGCTGCAAACATGTTTCTCAGCACGCCATTAAGGTTGGTTGATCTCGTGTTTTTGCGTCTTTTGTTGATGGCTTCTCTTCACCTATCTGTGCCTAAAACTGGTTTCGCTGTCGTCTCGTTTTGCAGAGGTGCAAGCACTTTGAAATCGGTGGAGATAAGAAGGGCAAAGGAACATCACTTTTCTAAGTATAATACACAGTTTGCTGCCTTTTTTTGTTTTATTCTGATTTTCTAAAACATTTGATTATTTGTATCTGAGACATTTTAAGTTTTGTTTTTGAACAATAGTGTTATGCATCTCGACGCAGTTTTCACTAGTTACAATTTTGCCCTTTTCAGTTTGTAATTCAATAGTTTTTTTTGTTTTTTGTTTTTTTTCTATCGAAGTTTTACAGACTTAATAGAAATATGTTTACATATCTTACTGATAAAGATGTACTTTGGGCTATAGTTTTAGATGGTTGAGATAATTACACTTATATACTATGACATATCAAATCTTCTATAAGAAAACTTATAAATTGTCTAAATCAATTCTTAAATAACACCTAGTGACTTGCATAGCACACTTCAAATCGTATTTTTGTTAGTCAAAACATTAAAAACATCACACTTTTGTCACATTCTCCTCCTGTTTCAAGAAATCTAAACGATATCTATTACTATTAACAAATAAAAATATAAAAATGGCTTATCATTTTATTTTACTATAACGGAGTGGCTAAAACAAACTCGCCGTGCATATTTATATTTATATGTGCCAACTTTATTTTTCTTGCTAGAGTTTCAATATATGGGAAAACTAAATAAATTGTAAATTTCTTTTAAGAAAATCAATTGTAAATAGATTTACAATTGGGAAAATAACAATAGAGCATCAGCTAAATTCGAGTAGCTTTTCAGCCCATTTACCTACTAATAAGGCCCAATTTTAACTGGCGGCCCATATAGGCACCCGATTGAATTTCAAGTTTAATGGTCGAAAACACATCCAAATTTAATGTTACCACATACTGATCGTCATTTTGCAATGGAAAAATAATACATCCTCTATCCCTGAAAGGTGTGCGCAATTTTTCTTTTATGTCCGTCCCTGAAAGGTGTGCGCATCTTTTATTTGGAAACCTACTTTACCAAAAAGTCAACAATCTCCAACTAACATACACACAATTTTTCAAAAAGTGGGACCCTTTCTCCACTCAAATTCACTTTATCACACTTTTTATTAAAATCTGTGTCACTTCTCTATCCGCATACCTTTCAGGGACGGAGGGAGTACAGTTCAATCAAAAATTAGTGATAGAATATATTTGACCTAACTAAAAAACTTGCACCCCACCCCATTATCCTAGTAATTAATTATTCATCGTTTGGTGCTCTCGAGAATTCAATACACAGACTAATTAACAACGCAGGTATATATTAACAAGGTAAAAACCTAAAGAAATTGCAGGAGCCTGGAAAAAAAATAAAGAAGCCGAATCTCCAATTTCGAAAGTGGAAAAATCATATAAATAATATTAATAAATAACAATAATAATAATAATAATAATAATAATACAAATCGAACTAACTACGTACGTACCAGCCCAAAAACCTCGGTGATCAAGTTGTGGCCGTCAAATTGGGATAAAACGGGATCCCCGTCGCCGGCAGCCACTGGTTCCCCTGAATAAAGTTCGCGACGGTGAACTGGCTCGCCTCGTCGGAGCTATTTATAACCCGGTATCCGGGCCACGAGACCCGGGAAGAGGTGTTGGAACCGGGGCCCCGATTCATGTACTCACCGTAATAAAGCGTGTCGAGCGCGAAGTCCCCGTCCCACTCGAGCCACCCCCTGGGGTGCACGACGCTCTCCATGTTGCAGAACATGAAGACCGTGCGCGAGTACTGCTTCCACGGGCGGCCGAGGTACGACGAGAAGTTGGCGAGGACGGGGAGGAGGTCGGCGGCGGCGGCGACCTTGGAGCCCACGACGGCGATGCCGGTGTTCTGGTTGGGGTCCTCGCGGCCCTGGGCGGTGAAGAGGTTGCGCTGGTTGGGGTCGGGGCGGCGGGCGTAGAGGTTGCAGCTCTGGAGGACGGCGGCGGCGTTGCCGAAGACGAAGTCGACGGTGCCGTAGACGTCGCAGTCGCGGTAGAACTGCCGGAGGGAGTGGACGTAGAGGGTGTCCTGGTAGGCGATGAAGCTGCACTGGTAGAAGGCCGAGAAGTCCGCGCTGCTGCGGAGGGCCACCGCCTGGTGCTTGGCCGGGCCCGCGTAGTTCTCGAAGCTGATGCCCTTCGCGATGAACCCGGTGCCCACCACGGCTGCGGCCAGGCGGGAGGAAAAATATTTATCATTGGAAAATGAGGGAATATGTAAGAAAAGAATTCACAATTGAAATGTTGATCGGGGAAAATTGTGTGCTCTACGGAACATGTGAAAATGGTGGGAAAAAGTGGAAAATGTTTATTTTCCAACATTTTTCTTTAAGGCTCCGTTCTTTTTTATGGAAAAATTATCATGGGAAAATGAGGGAAAGAGAATATTTATCCTTTAAATTTTTCCTTCCTTTTCATCTACTTATCTAAAAAAATGAGTTTTACTCTTTCTTCCTCCTCATTTTCACTCAAATGAAAGGTTAATATTATCCCACTTGCAAGGAGTGGAAATATTATCCTTCCATTGGAGTGAAATGGAGAAGTAAGAAAGAATAAAATTCCTCTTTTTAGATAAGGAGATGGAAAAGAATGAAAATTTAAAGGGTGAATGTTCTCTTTTCCCTCATTTTCCCATAATAATTTTTCTATCAAAGAGAACATGTTCATACTGTAACCGGATGGGATCTCCCGTCCACTATTTTCTGTGTCCACGGGGTTTCATTAATAATTTCACTATTTTAATAAATATTTAATATAAAAATTGGAATTTAATATATATATATATATATATAATATAATATTTCAATAATCAATATAAATAATTATTTATGAACTAAAGAAATAATGTACAAATTAAATAAAAATAATAATTATATACCCTAACATGGATTCGTGAATTCCAATTGGTAATCTTTAAATTATATTAGAGTATTAGAAATCAAAATAGAAGAAAAAATGACTAAAAATTAAAAGAAAAAAAATGAAAATAAAACAAGGAGTAGGAAACCAAGAGTGTGGAATAGATTATGTTGAAAATCTAAGTAATTCGACTCTAAAACCATAGCTTTTAATATGATTTGGGGACATTTACATGATTATCAACATGATTTATCTAATTAAATGGTGATGATGCATGCATGTTTTTTCTTTGTCACAAAAAATTATAGAATGTATTCTTTATATGCCATTATAACAATGGTCTTCGACTAGAGTAGAGTGTTTGTAGCACAAACTTTCGAGCTTATATTCCACTATTTAGACCTTGCTAATTTATGTTATGTTTGTGCTATTCACAAAGCCAAGTTGTCCCCCGCAGCCCATTACTTTTACAAGGTTTCTCACTTTCTTATTTCTCTATATATGTGATATGATATGTCACTATATACATTATTAAATATTCAATTTTCCATCATAGTCAATGTCGACCAACAAAGGGGAAAAGGGCAAAAAAATAAAGGAAGAAAAGGAAGAAGACCACTAATGAATAAATGGTCCATACACTTGGAGAAAGTTTTTCGAAGTGTCACGCACTATGGTTTTGTACAATCGACCATGAACGACGTCGGTGCATGGAAAAAAACAAAAAGACAAAACATTTATTAATTTAATCTACGTACATATATATGCTTATTAGGTGTGAGCATTTAATATAACGAAAAAGATAGTTGCCATTTTTCTAAATGATTAGCTGGCTCTACATGATTGGTCACTGATCCCAAAAGCAGTTTCACAATATGTTACGAGTTACGACAAATTAAATTATTATGTTCCTACTTTTTCATTTTAGCCATGTAAAATCATCAAATATATTTGGATGTGTTTTTAAATATACCATTAAAATATAATATATTACTCTTATATTGACTAATGACTATTATCCAAGACACGTTTTTTGGGGTCTATTTAGATCACCGACGATGCATGTGGCAGTGTGTGTGATAATTGCATCACACTACGTCTTTTTCAATCATATAGTTTTGGGCCCTAATTTGAAGGCGATGTGTTTCTAAATAATCTTACTCACTCCATTTTAAAATATAAATTTTTTAATTATATTTTCTTATTTTTATTATACAAGCTGTTTTGACTTAATTCTATATTAATGACCTATATTTCAATAAATATTAATTATAAATTTATTATTTAAATAGAATATACATTTATTATTTAAATAAATATTAATTTCAAATTCATTACTACCATATGTATTGTCTTTTTATTGAAAGATTTTGGGAGGAAGATGATGTGTTAGAAAAAGTATAAATTTAATAAAATAAATTACTTCATTAATGTAATTAATTAAAGTTGAATAAGAAGAAAAAAATTTCTTAATATATGTGTCCATGCTTAGGAAGACTTATATTTTGAAATTGAGGGAGTACGTAATAAATTTTACTGTCATTTATTAGCTAAGCTAGAAAAATAATAAGCAGGAAAAAGAGAAGAGGTGGCTTTTTTATATATATATATAAATCATGGTATAAGTCATAGGAATAATTAATTATTGGTTTTAAAAGAATCGAAATCGTGAATAGGTAGAAAACAAAAAGAAAACATATCAAATTGGTTTAGTTATTTGTCGATATTGATAAAGACTAGCTAGACCTACATTCCGAATTTAGGAATTGGAAATATGTCATTTTCTCTATGAATTTCAATATTATGAAACTAGAATTTATGTTCTCATAAATTTCCAGCCTCATATTTAGTTTTTATACAGAGAACCCTGTGTTCACGACAAACAGGATGGAACATTTTTAATCATTTATGAGTATTACGGATTCCACTATCCTAACGTGATATTTTGCAACACTCAGACATAATCCCGTGATAAATCAAATTAGATTCAATGTTTCATAATTTTTTGTGTGCTACCGTGTTTAATTATTATATCTATATTGTAAAAAATAAATTATATATAAATTTTAGTTATAATACTACAAATAAAATTTAACTTTTATTTTAAAAAATTAAAGTTAAGAAAATTATATGCCCCAACTTCAGATTTATCAACTAAAATGAATTATGAACTATAAAAAATGAAATTAAATAATAAAAATGATTATATACCCTTAATTGAATGGAATAAGCTCTTGCTAATAATTATATAGTTAAATTAAAATATATAAAACTGAAATTAAAGAAAACAAATATGAAAAGAATAAGATACAAAATGAGACACTAAATATGGAACACTCGATCTGAAGTGATAATAAATGATATCACTAATAAATAGTTTGATAAATTAAATAGTTTGATACGGGTCAAGATTCTCATCGTATCCAACTTTAATTATTATACTTTATTATTATGCATGTGACAGGGAAATATTCACCACCCTCCCTACTTTCTAATCTGGATAAATACCATTTCTGCGTGATAATTAATTAAATTACCTAAATCATATTTATAACCTAGAGAAGATTCGGTCTTCGATTCCAAATTCACCTACTTCACTCTTCCATGAACTTAAAAAAAAAAAAGAGTTAATTATTAATTAATCATGGTATTAGTTATCAGCCTCCGTTATTAAAGTTACCAGTTAAGACAAATTTTACTTCAGCAGCATAAATTAAGCAAATCAGATTGAGTTGATAGTATTATGCATGCATTGCTGTGGTCCCCACATCATGCAGAGACTCTCTCGTTATAAATAAACAAATAAATAAAAAAATCAAATCAACTTAAACAGTAACTGCACAAACCGTAGGAAAGAGAAGAGATGAAGCAGAACTCACCAACTGTAGACGATCGGAAGGTCGTCCAGCCGTCGACGACGCTCCGGTTCCCTTTGATCCACGTTTTTCCGATTCCGTCTCCCAAGAGCATGATGTTCATCTTCTTCCTCTCCAGCTCCACGTACTCGAAATACGCCCCTGCTTTAATGTAAATCACGAACCTCACATTGCTGTTGTTCGGCGCCGCCGCGAGCGCCTCGTTCACCGTCGTGAAATTTCCGCTGCCGTCCTTCGCCACCACCAGATCCGCTCGCGTCTCGTTCGCCGCCGCCTGCTGCAGCAGCCTCCGATCCGATTGGCTCAGCCAGATCGGAAATCCGCCGCTCATTTTGCCGTATTCCTCGAATTGCTCCTCCGATTCGAGTTTTCTGCCTCTCTTCTTCTTCAATTTCTGCAGCATCGCGAGCGAATTGCTGAAATGCTTCGAGATCCGGCGGATTCTCCCCTCGATGAAGCGGCGCGTGTTGTTTTTGCTGTAGGCGAAGCCGTCGAGGCAGGTGTACTGATTCGTCATCGCGCCGCTGAGGAGCGTCTGCAGATCGGAGTAGTACCTCTCCGGCGCGGCGGCGGAGGAGAGATCGGAGAGCACATTTTTCAGATCGGCGACGGTTTCGGCGAAGAGATCGAGGCAGTCCTCGAGCGCGCGGAGCTCGAGCGGCTCCAGCTTCTTCAGCAGCTTGCGGCGGAGGCTGCTGCAGTTGTCGGCGGAGTCGCGCACCTCCTTCATCGTGACGTTGATCGTGTGCGAGATCACCTCCGGCAGCGTCTTCCGCCGCAGCTCCGGCAAATTCACGACGGTGGAGACGCAGAGGTCCTTATATAGTGTGCCGTCGCACGCGGAGTTGGAGGCGGCAATCTGCTGGGCGTGTTTGTAAATATGGATTTTTCGGGGGCCATTTTTGGCATTTCGGAGAAATTTGGGGGTGAAATTGAGAGAGAAGAGAGTTAGTATAAGGAGGAGAGAGAGGAGAGAAAGGGGGAGTTTCGACATTTTGTGGAAAAATTGGAAAGTTTGAGGTGGTGAAGATTGAGGATTGGTGGGATATATAAATGCTGGATATTTTGTAGTCAAATTGTTTCAATTTAATTAATTACTAAGTTTTATTTTTTTATTGGATATGAGGAGAAGACAGTAAATAGAAACGTGGATGGGCCAGGTGGCACGTTATGTGTATTTATGACCTATTATCCAATATTAATTAAAATAATATCTGGGTTTATTTAAGTATATCTATCATAATTGTGTCACCAGCATTAATTGTCTACCGTTGCAATTTTTACTAAAAAATAAATTTATTGTATACTATTTTTTTTAATGTGAGAGTATTTTGAAAATAGAAATTATATTTTTGGGAAAGATGTGAACTGCCATGCATTTGAGGAGGCAAAGTTACTAGATGTTAGCTCAGACAGAAAAAATTCCATCTTAGGCTTATATTATTTTATGATAAATATATATGTTTTGCTGTTTACTAAAATATAGTTAGTTAAATAAGTTTTCCTAAAAAAAAAGTAAGTTAAATAAGTTGTTGAAAAATATCTAGTCATCTCGAGCCTTGACGGTGCTGATCTTGATCGACTTTTAATGATTATGTAATGCGTGGTGGTGATTAATTAATACTAATAAGCTTGAAAATGTAATAATCATAGATCGAAAATTTCAGAATTAATTTGACAGTTTTAAATTAAAAGCATTGAAATTCAGAAATTTTGTCAGAGTTTAACGTTGCAAACTTGGGGTCACAGACCAATTTCAAGGTTCGTATTCCCAAAAGGTATTATATATTTATATGTTACATACAATTGATTTATTAAAATCAACGAGGGCATGAATATTAAAAGATAGTAAGTATAATTTTAGAACAACACAACATAGATAGTTTTTCAGAATATGTAATATTTTTAGTATTCATATATTAATTATCATGGAATACATTCGTAAGATATACGCTCACCTATCTACCATAAGCATGAATTAATTAATATATTCATCAGTGATGTGACTCGCACTAAATTATGCTATTGATCTTATTCAAATTATCATCAATGTCGTCTTTATTTTATAATTTTTTTTATGTATTACTAATATTTACTACTTATTATTACCATAAAGTAAATAAAAGCAACTGACAAAATGTTACGTATTTTGATATTGTCATATTTAATGTATATGATAAGACTTTTTGGGATTTTGCTCCTTTCCATTTCGGGAGAAGTGTCAAGGGTCCCATTTGCTTCGTTGTTCGATATATTTTTTGTTTTTCTTAGTATTTTTTATTATATTTGTATTTATATACTCACACTCCTAAAATTTCACGTTGGAATCTGGTTACACCCATTTAAATTTTAGTGGTCAAGAAAAAAAATAAATATACATTACAAAATGGCTGCATAGCTTAGTTCTATAAATTTAAATAAATTCATATTTTTTTTCTAAGGCCAATAAAACAATTGCCAGCTTAAAGAGATACACAATATTGTTCACAATTATTTGTACTAATATTATTAATTACCTCTTGTTTGGGAGATGGTGCAAAAGTTGAATAACTTACATATAGTCAATTACGTTTCTGAAAAAATGTAATAGTTAATTAAGTTACATAGATTACCTATTTAATTAATAATAAAGCATTGGTATCAGTAATTAGTCAGAGTTTAACGTTGCTAATTTGTAGGCTTGTAGGCCAGACCAGTTTCAAAGAACATACCAAGTGCCAAAATCTGACTTTGATATTTTATTATAATAAAGTCAAAAGTTATATATAAAACATGTTTCCAGCTAGTTACATAATTAAACAGAGGCAGTTTTTTTCTATATGATATCATATACTCCACAAATTGATCTATCACTCCTCATTTTGGTAAATTTTCATAGTGGGAAAAAAAAATATGTAGAAAGTAGTCAGAATCATAATCGGCAGTAACCCCGTTAATTAGCATATCTAATGATGAGAAATTATATGATAATACTTTTAGCCATATAATTATTATATGATAATTATATGGATGCTAGCCATGTAAAAGTGATTTATTAATTAAGGGTAAATATCAACTTTTGTTCATATGTTTTTTTTTTTAATTATTAATGTTTCAAAATATTTTATTAATATCATTCCGGTAAAATTCTAGCATTCATATATATATATATATATATATATATTGTAAAAAGTTAATACTAATCGTATCCATTCATTTTTTTTGTTAGTGTGCGGTTATGATTAACTACTACTATTTCTTTTGCAAATGTAAGTGTACTAATATTAAGGGGTTATGATTTATGTGAGGTGGTGGTTTTTTAAAAAAAATAATGCATATTATTAATGATGCACATACGCTACAATGCACATAATTTATTATGATTGATTATTTAAGATTTGAATTAAAAATTATTACTACATCGAGTTTTTCAAAAATTCAAACTATACCTAATTCATATAACATATAATCGAAATGATATTAATAGAATTTTTTTGAAACGTCCATAGTTGAAATAACAATAATAATGTTATGAACTCAAATTCCGACAACATATTTAATCAAACTATTTTGAACGTGCTAATAATAGGGAAATTATGGCAGAGTGTAACGTTATAAAGGGAAAGGCGGTGATTTGAAAGCATAAAATTTTGAGCAGACAAAGTAACCTCGTTTGTCAGATCAAAAAAATTTTATGAATTAATTTCTTACAAATATTAATGAAATTGAGACGCTCTAGAAAAACAAGGCAACCATATTCTACGGCGTAAACATTGCTTCAGCTCGTGCATAGTTTATGAATTCATTACACAATGCCAAATTTATAGTTACAAAAATTAATAAAATATAAATTTAGAATAAATCTATGTAGCCACTGGCCATAAAATGGTTCAATAGAGAAAAAAATGATTCATTGAGGTCTTTTTAATCGAAATTAAAAATAGATTGATTGTTTTTATCACAAATATATATTAATTATTAACAATAACTAATAGTTTTAGTTTTTATTTAACTTTATAAATTCAAGAATATAATTATAATCTAACTGACGCGCTAGCTTCCATTTATCAAATGCAAATTTGATAAATGCAAATTTATGAATATGGTTTTTATTTAACCTTAAAATATGTATTATGTCAAGCAAATTTATAGTAATTAATTAATTTATAAGCACGAGCCCACTACAGTGTAAATTAGAAATAAGCCCATATTCAATAGCCCATTATAAATTCATAATACATGGAATGGGAAATGGGCCTATTTACAATCCTTCTATTATTCACTATAATTATTTATTTGAAAAAATAATATTCTTTTCAAATAAGAGACTAAAATGATTTTTTTAAAAGACTACAGTGAATAAATAAGAAGCCATGTATAGAAGAATCACTCTTCTCATATTATTTTCTTATATATTATGTTACCTCGTATACAAATATACACATAATTCAAAAGAAAAAAAAAAAAGATCAGGTTTTTTTCAAAGTCAAGTCGAGCGTAATTTTTATTTGGTCATTATAATCTATTCCATCACCCTTCATGTTCACTCAATTAACTGAAAATATAAATAAAATTACGTTATGAAAGCACGTTACTTACTAATAATATATATATATTTTAGGTGACTCCAAAATCCCAAGTCAATTTATTTTTATGGCAAGCAGCTTCAACAAGTTGTACCGTACAACCAGATCTCCAGCAATGCCATATGCTGAGTTTTGACATTCCTTTGCCTTGTGCTTTTTTTTTCATTGTTAAAATGTTAAGGAATGATTGCCCTATGTAAGTCGAAACTTTAATAAATTCAAATTTCATTTATTTATTTATTTATATACATGTGGTTTTTGACACTTTAATTTAATTAATAAAGTATGCACAATTTGCACTAATCCCAATTTGCATTAATCCATCTCAAGTGGGGCTATTTTCGTGTTTCTAGGATGATTTTGGACTTTTAACTATTTTAGCATGCAAAGAAAATAGCCCTAAATGATACTCCTATAAGTCATGTTGATTCATATATATACTTTCGTGAAGTGCAATATAACTAAGTTATATATTTTATAATGATTATCAAACCTAAATATGCTCATAATTGATTTGACGGTGACATATAAATATATAATTATATCAAATGCAAACTATATAGAAATAAGTAGCTTCCAAAGAAGAAGAAAATGAGAGAAATTGAAAATACTTTTCGCATTGGGGGAATTTAAAGTCCTCGTCAATTTTGATTTAAAATTCAAAGGCAACGGAATATGTCACCTTTTAATAAATTCCCCATACCTAAAAGTTGCAAAATAGTCAGTATTTTCCGTTTTACCAACTTCCTGTCTCAACCTTGATCGACATTTCTTTATATATATAGATATGAAATTCTAATTATAGTTACTTAATAAATAAATAAATAAGAAATGGTGTCGTCACTACCATAATATTATAATAAAAAATAAATACCACTTTTGACTCTAAATTATATTCACTCTATTAAAAAAAATTAATTTTAATAAATATTTTTTAAACCCCAAAACTATCAGCTTTTATTAAAAATATTTCAAATTTTAACAAATATTTTTTTAAACTTCAATGTATAAGATTTTTATTAAAAATATCTTACATTCATTTTCCAATCCAATGAAAAACACAAGTTTACACGTCGAAAAATTAGTATTTTCTCAAAAATATTTATAGCGAGGGTTAAGCATGAGTTTTCATGCATCTTGATTTCTAGCCGTTGATGTATTTTGATCTAACGGCTCTGTTATGTTCTAGCTTGTGACTTAAGCTAGTTTACGTTTTTTTTCCTCTGTTTTGTTTTGGCGCTTCTGTTTCACACTATAAATAAGTGTTGCGCCTGTTGTAACGAACTTGATTTGATTTTCCTAGCTCAATACACATCCTTTCATTATGGCTACCAATTCTCAGATCTAGATTTCTTTAATATTCTACTCACGCCTTACGGCTAGCTGATAGATCCAATTATCTCCGTTGAAAAACTGATTTTTTCTTCATTATTCAAAAGTTTCAGGAGTGGAAAACAGATACAGATTATATGATATTTTTGATAAAAAAAATGATAATTATGCATTTATCTTGACTTAATGTTAAACCCGATTCGAGATAGAAGGTCTCGAATTTAAGTACACCGAAATACACGAATTTCAAGCATCTCTTCGACGGTGAAGAGAACAAAAAATGGATAACGACTTAACAAGGCTGTGAGTGCCCAAATTTCAAAGCCCAAATATGATTTGGCATAGGTTAGATTTACGACGTGTAAGACACTAACGTAAACGTGTTTTTGTGTGTTTGAATTCCAACCTCCAGCAAGGCTTGACTTTGTCAATTTGGGCTTTGACTTTGCTATTACAAAATACGAGGAAACACATGGTCGCATCCGAACTAATTTGCCTTCAAATTTAAGCAATATTCATTTATCTACTCGATCTAATATTATTTTATGTTTCTTTAACATCGAGGCTTCACATTGGCTCGTTTGATAAATAGTGATGCAGTGAAAAACGTGAAGTGATAAACGAATACTTTCGTTGATTCAAAGAATAACGAAAGCAAACGCAGATAGAGTGAAAATTTGTTGATTCTCTACGAATACCGGAAGAACACAGAAGAAGGGGAAATAAACCCTAACTTTTCATTAATCAATTCAACTC
>JAYJMF010000091.1:1421538-1443439 GCA_036873715.1 Salvia sclarea
GGACGCTTACCTAGCCAACGCTTGGATCCGGCTCTACCCAAACTTTTCTGGTTCGCCCCAACATTCCCCACTTGTCCAACTAATACTCCTTTCTTCATTAATTCTGAGAGAGTTAAATTCTTTTGAATCAACATTATATCCAAACTCATTTGAAATGAAAGAAAAGAAAATGTTGGGAAACTAGAGTAATTGGACAAATAATATGATTAAACTTGGTTTGTTGGCATGTAAATTACTTAACTTTCATCGAATTCTAGTTTTTTTTGTTTTTTTTTTTTTTTTCATTTTGCTGCCAATGAGGATTTTTGCTCAAATAATACTGACATGGAACAATAATAAATTGACGGGGCATAATTAAAATGCATGGCACTAGCAAGGAATGATGTGTTATTAGGTGTGGTTGAAATGACGCTATATATTGTAATTAAGATTTGTTATTTTGAGTCAGAATTCTCATGTTGGTATACAAAACCTACATTCATAATTTACAGGCCAATAATCCATTGAACTTTTAAGTAAGAAGTGGCACACATTGAAGGGCTTTTACAAAGATTAAGTTATTGTCATTTTCTAGTGAAATAAGAATTCTGAGCTATTGAGCTAGTTATGCTCAGGTGCCTTCAGCTTTACAGTATATATAAATACACACATAAACATAAACATAAATAGTTGAAGAGAAATTAGTTATGCTGCTTTTCAGCTGGAGCCATACTCCAACATCTCCCAGCTGAAGGGGCGGAACACGAAGAGGACCCGCGGCGAGCTCTTGAAGAGGAGCGCGACGCACACGCACACAGCGGCTATGGCCAGCATCGAGAGCATGGTGGGCCGGTAGAGAAGAGTCCGACTCCCGCTTCTGTAGGCGAGCTTCTGAGTGCAGACGCCACATGGCTTCGCCTGAGACCTCGTTGCAATCTCAAAGATGGCGGCTGTGTTGGGCTTCTGGTTGATGCTGCTCTCTGAGAGAGTGTCGGATATGTCGACAACCACGTGCCCAGACGGTGCTTTCTTGTTTGTTTTTCTCTGGACGAGGTGGATGTAAGAGTAGTGTCCTCGTAGCCGGGCGTAGTTCTCTGGCGTGAATCCTGTGCTGTCGAGGGCGCTCTTCCACGCATCGATCCCCACCTGATAAGAAATCCAACGGGCTTTTAATGGAGTCCGTTCACGTTATATAACAGACGAGGGAAGAAGAAGATTTACCTTGCCGGGATCATCGGTGAGAGCATCCAATATATCCTCGGATCCGTCCCGACCAGCTGCTACGTGAAGAGGCGTCAGGCCTCCGGGCCCTGCAACGTTGGGTCTAAACAAATATCCAGCAACGAGGGATCTGTATTCTAAGCTCAGTTCGTCTGCTATTTTTTCGGGGACGTATCTCAACAGCATCGCCACTAGAGGTCTCGAATTTTTCCTCACGGCTCGGTGGAGCAGACTCATTTCGGACATAGCGAACTTCAAGAAAGGTTGCTCGCTGCCACTCACTGTTCCGGAAAATAAGATTTCAAGGAGCTTATTTACGACAGAACACCAATCACGATCCATTGAGAACTCCACGAGACACTTGAACCGTTCAAACGGGAAGAATTCCAAGTTAGACGTATCGTTTCCAGACCGGGACTTCAACTGATATTTATGGAGAAGCCACCCCATTTCATGTATAAACTCCATGGCTTGGCTTCTTGCAGCAATTCTCCCCGTTCCTCTGTGTAAATGATCTTCTTCGACCAATTCTATCTCTTTCTCGAGCATACGAATCTCAGCACAGACATTTTCTTCAGCAATTATGAAGGGATAGTAGCTGCTACTGAGTCCATGATCTTCAACCTGAATGCCAGGAAAAAATTATGTTACAAAAAAAAAGGGAATTTAGCTTTTTTCTGGCAATAGCATAAAACGTTGCGAATAAACTCAGTCATGTTACTGGTATATGTAATTAACCATATGTGAGAGTAGAATAGCCAACCTCTATAAAACCTCTTCCAGTGACTGCGGGAATCGAGCAGGAAAACTTAAGACACTGAACATGCTCGAGGGAATCATCATGTTCCATCGACTCGCTATCAGCTTGCAGATAGTTTCCTTCCAGTGCACAAAGTAACCTATCAAACAGAAGATAGCATTTCATTGTTAGTTTAACAAATGATTACACAGGTGAGAACATAGTGTTTCCCAACTAGACAATGGAGCTCATGTATGATAAAACTAAATACCTAGAGGAAGGTCGAGCTAAGTTGAGGCCTTTGACGACAAACTGGGCTTGCCCAGATGATGGCACAGCAATGGGTTTGATGCTGAGAATTGAGCTGAAGCTATCAGTCCCAAGAGGCAAAGATGTATTAACAACTACCTGACCTGCACTGCCAAATAGATCCAGATAAAATATCCTCCAATAAATATGTAACTGGTGAGCTTGCAATCCAAGATAACATAGAAAATAATGGTATTGGAGGAAAAATCAGAAGGAAACCATTTTGGACAAATGCCATCTGATTCTGCACCCTCGTGTAGATCCATCCAGTACTCCAAAAATTGATGTCGTCGGAGAAATTCAGCAGCCTACTTAGACTGGAGCTCAGGTCACAATAGAGCTGCCAAGAACAAAATAAACAGGAAAATGGAAGCGTTAGATTTTTGTCGATACACGACCTCAATGGTTCCATAATGGTGTTTCTTCAACACAGGTAGAAACAATACCTCTTCCCATGCAGACTCAGGTAGGCGAAGATATATAGTTAAAATGACACAACCTGGTCTGATGTAGCTCTCTATATCAGAAGGACTGTGGGATAACCAATCAAAAATCTGGAAATTCAATATTCACAAAGATAATTGTCAGAGTAATATAAGAGGCTGAATTGGAAGCAAAGCATTTACAAAGTGGAAGTTAAAGTACCTGTGATCGGAGAACAATGGGAAAGTCACTAGGTTCTTTTCCAAATAGCTTGAACACGATGCGATCTGTGTGGCTCTGAGCCTCCCCACTGGAACTGGATGGTGACTGTGCAGATGCAGAGTCTGAATTTCCGCTAGTCTGAGGAGGACTCGATTGATGAGAGTCTTGCTGCACCCACGAAGGGCACCCAGTCGAAACAGCACCAATATCCTGTGGAGCGGTTGATCTTTCCATGTCATCCGTTCCATCATCAGAATCAACATAAATGTCGTTCAAATCGAAATTATTCAGTTTGTTCCTTCCACCAGAAGTCTCCAGCCCTTGAGTATATTGAGAACCACCTTGTGTGTGTAGCACGATGGCTGGCCTCTGAGACGTGGCATGTAAATCGCCGTTCTTTTGTGGCATTTCATGCTCTTGTCTAGACATTTGCCCCGGAGAGCCATTCGAGATCAACATAGACACTAACTCAGAGTTTCCAACCGAAGCCAAATTATTCAACAAATCTTGAGACTCTTGAAGATGTGCAGATAAGTTTCTTTCCCAGTGGAGGGATCCCTGGCTGGCAAGGCCTTGGAGAAGATGAGACAGGAGATCCTGATCATCTCTGTGGTTCGACCTATTAGCTGAAAATCGTGGAAGTGGGAAGGAAGTTGATCAAAATAATCAACAATCAATAGCTCTACATATCGTATAACACGAACGCAGCCTTTCTGAAACAGAGAAGTTGCTTACAGTGCATGCTGGAGAGAATCTTCAGTATGCTCATCAACAAATAACTGCTCGTCTGGTTGTTATCGACTGGACTGCTATTACTGATATTGTCAGTTTGTGTCTTCCTCCTCCTCTTATTGTGACCAGCCAAACGCCTGCGGCAACTTCTCTTCCCCTCGTCAAACTCTTGAAGTGCATGAAACCTGAAAAGCACACATTACAAAATAGGCATCTCATCAACTGATCCATTCGAAACCACGTAAATGTAGAAAAAAGTTAATTCCTTGATCGATTCCATTACTTTCCCAGACCATTCACTCAATTTTAAAACCTCAGTGCAGCTCTCCGACTCTGAGAGTGAATAAGGCAACAACCACCAAACAATAAATAGAAACAAATTTCCTGGAAAAACACATCTCAGCAATAAGGTGCTCAGAAAAATCAATCATAGATAATGTACATCAAATTGACCACATATGGAACTCCAAGCAACAAAATTAGGTTTGTAGCTTTCTATAATTAGCCAGAAAAGTTATAACATATCTCATTTTTCTCAGTCGTATTATTCAACACTATCTACAAATATTTCCCCTTTTTAATAATTTATTAGCCTGATTCCAAATCTCCACAAAATTTAGCAGGCAGATGAGGAAGAAGAGAAGAGACCTGCTGCACTGCTGGCAGAAACGCTGCATTTGATTCCCGACGAGCGCCTTGCTAGCCTTGGAATGCATCTGGCAAACCTTATGCCGCCGATGATAATCCTTCGCCTTACTCAGATCGGCGCCGCAGTCCTCAACCTGACACACAGCTCGATTCGACGCGCCTCCGGCGAGCTTCGTCTTCTTCCCCGCAACCGCTTCTCCATTCCCGGCGCCATTGAAGCCCCTGCCGCCGAGGTCGAGAGTCAGATTATCCGCCAAATTACTCTCTTCCACTGCATTCGCGCGCCTCTTCTTCTCCAATTCCATCGGCAATTCGTCGGAATAGGACGAAGAAGTGTTGGAGGAAGCTCGCGTTCCAGTCTCGAGCGGGAAAAGCTGTTTCCCCTGATAATTAGCGGCGGCGGCGCCATGGCCGTTGAGCGGCGTCGCGATGAACAGGTCGCCGTCCCATCTCCACTCGCTCGGATCCCACTCCAAGCTCCGCTTGGACGCCATTCCGTAATAGAGCTGCGCCTCGCCGCCGATTTCGGCCGCCATGGCGGATAATCAGTGGAAATTAGTGGTATTAGAGCTGGTGGAAACACAGATCAGGAGTTGAAGCTCCGAGTTTTGGAGTTCCAAATCTCCCTAGCTTCACCAAATCAGGCGCCGTACGGCCTCATGATTCGAGATGAAAATTGAGCAGATCAATTGATGCTGATTCGAATTCGAGCAAATTGAGAAGAGAATATGCAAAAACAGAGTAGGATATTTGAAATTCCGAGAGATTAATTGAGAAGAGTAGAGAGAGAGAGAGATAATTCGCGGCGGCGGAAGTGAGTTCACGGCGGCGCGACGGTGGCGAAAGGTGCGGATTGAATGTGGGTGAGATATGAATGTAGAGAGAGAGAGAGAGAGAGAATGAGAGTGGTGGGTTTTGTTTCTTTATTTCCGATTATTATAATATAATATAAATACAAAATGGGTTTTATTTTCTTTTTGATTTATTTTTATTATCTCTCTCTCTCTCTTTCAACTCGAGTAACTGCAACTGTAACTGAACTGTAACTAACTAACTATTGCATTTGAACCAATCACTGCTCAAACATATCACTCAATAATTAATGAAGGCTAAAAGTGGAGGTTTGATCAATCATTTAATATTAAATACTGAGAGAAAATGAGTCATATTTTTCGTTGAAAAATAGAAAAAAAAGAATATAGTCGTAAAGGAGAAAGGATAGGAGATTCCAAATTAATGAGTTAGTAATGAATTTTGGAAAAGCTGAGGTGATATGAAATCTTAGTAAGCAAGGAGTCAATGATAATTGGTCCACGACATGAGGCATCCCTTCATGATCATGAATAAATTCAATTCCTTGGTATATATACATGTACGATATATTTAATCATGTGATTCGAGCCAAAACACTCAGTCTCGGATCAATTCACTCGATTTATACTATTTTCGATTAGGATTTGTCGGGCTTATCTTATTTTAGCTAAATTATTTAATTCCTAACCCTCCCAGTTTCAGGCTAGCCCGTCGGGTTAGAATATTTATATAAAAAAAATTGATCATATGTTTCTCAATTAAAACATTTAACTTCACAAAAAAAATGTCATCTCAACATAAACTCATGTAATAACAAATGAGTAATGATTTGATGTAAATGATTATCTTTCGTTAATTTTTACATGATAATTTTTTTATTAGATATTTGAAAAAGTAAAACACAAATCTACAAGCAGTAAAGTTTTATTATTAAAATAAAAAGTTAAAGTAATAAGAATTACATTGATTAATTGGGTTAATTCACTCGATTTTCGAGCTAGTCCTATTGGGCTTGGGTTATTTTAGGTTCAAGCTAATTAATTTTCTTTTTAAATTTCGGACTAAAATGTATATAGGCCCTAAGACTCCTTTTTTCTCGGTTTATTCGAACTGACCCATCAATCTCGGGCTAAATTGGCATCCCCCACATAATCCATTTAATTATAATCTATATATTAGAATTTCTACACGCGGATTAAATGAAAAAGGGAATGGAGAAAAAGATGTTGGGCTTTATTATTATGGGAAAAGAATATTTTATTTATTCACTATTATATGCTCCAATACTACTTGTTCCTTTCCCACTTTCTCATTCTATTATTTGTCTATAAATAAATAAACTATAGTATTACCCTCCAAAAATCGACATGGGCAAAAGAGACAATTTCACGTGTCACCAAATTCTCAACATCATTATTGTGGTCATGGCAATGGTCATGGGATGCTATTCCATTATTAAATTGCAACAATCAAAGTTTCTACACCTACATAACTTTCCCTAATCTCACCTTAATTTCTTTGAAAAAGAATACATTCAATTTGTATTTAATTTTGTACTAGTTGGAAAAATAATGGAATAATAGTACTAGTACTAGAGAGGCGTGCCAAATTTGATTTCGTCCGTTTTGGAAAATAATTTAAATAAATTTATATAAAGTTGGGCCAATTAAAAAGATGTTGTACGAGTTAAATGGCTGGCATGCCAGGCCCCATTTCTTCAAAAGAAACAATACAAAAAGGTGGAGCAACAAAATTAATTATCACGCTTCTTCTCCCATTAATTATTTTATTTTATTTTATTTTATCAAATTATATTTATTTCTTTATATTCAAAATAAATCGATAATAAACGGTGGGACTCATTTCTTCAAAAGAAACAATACAAAAAGGTGGAGCAACATAATTTAATTATCAAGCTTCTTCTGCCATTAATTATTTTATTTTATTTTATTTTATCAAATTATATTTATTTATTTATCTATCCAAAAAAATTCGATAATAAACGGTGGGCCGACAGAGTAAGGTAGAAGCAACCTGCAAAGGCCACATGCTTTTGGCCCCTCTCCTATTTACTCACCCAACTTCATTGTCTCATTCCCCTATTTTTTAAAAATAAAATAAAATAAATTTTCTATTATCATCTAATTCATAAAATTTCACAATAATTGATGCAAATAGATCATTGTGAAAAAAAATGTAGTATGTGATTTGTGTTTGTTCCATGTTGTCTCTTTTGATGTGCAAATGATTGGAAATTTGATTAGTGGTACCGCCGTATCTAATGATTTATTTTCCATGGTTTATAATTTATGAGATCATATAATAATAATTATAAATAAATAAGAATTATTTATGAAGAAAAAAAAAGGCTGTCTTGGTGGGAATGTCATGTGAAATATACGAGATATTAGGGGAGTGGAGCTATCTATTATTGAAATTAAATTTTGTTTATTTAGATATATGAATATTTGAATATCGGTGCCTAGAAAGTGGGCACATGAGCCCAATTGCAATTGCTTTTCTATCCCATCACTTATTTATGGAAATGCCATCTTTTTCCCCCTTTATTTACTATTGTGGGATTCGAATAAAGACAAAAGGTAGTCACATTTTGACACATCATTTCTTAGTATTCTAGATTTAAAGATCCTCCTTCAATTATTTCTTGGAGAAAATATTCAAAAATTATAGTCCCTACATTTTATCACTTTTCTTTTTAGTGTAATCGAGATGTTCGTGACTCTATGTTGTTTTGTTTTTCCTTTGGCTTAGGATGAGATATTTATCATTATACTATTTAATTTTGGATGGATGTTGATATTTTCTATAAAATTAAATATATTTGAAAGGAATTTAAACTATTTAAATTAGGAAAACCTGTCAATTAAAATCAAGAATTCTTGGATCTTGATAACTAAATACTTGAACTTTCAATTTTTTGCAATTGCGGATCATGCAATTTTTTCGGCAAACGGAAGTCTGACCCATCACCGTGTATTTGTGAGAAACGACGTCATTTAACATGAAAACTGTTTCGTAATTATATTTTGGGTATAGCTCGTGATTTATTTGTCAAATTTTCTTTTTAATTATCATAATATTATGAGTTTAGAGCTGGCTATTTGAAAATGTTGGAATGCAAGGAGAGGGACAAGGGAACATAGTAGATCCAAAACTATACAAAAATATTATAATTCAAATCTTTATGTGCATGGAGATTGAGATCTCTCAATTGAGTAATAACATGCAAAAATGGTTTTGAGATACCTTCCAACCTGACATTCGGTTTTTGCCCAATTATTTTACTAACCATAGTCTCGAGACAAAGATGCTACTAAATTGATTTCCATAATGGGCTAGATGGATTCCCATAACATCACACATGCAACAAAATAATTTAAGCACTTGTCAGTTTATAATTAATTATGTGGAGCATTATTGTTATTTTTTAAAATAAAGTATGGGTGATTAATAAGATATTCTAATATAAGCATGTATAGTTCCATAGAGTTTGAGTTTGTGATCTCACATTGCAATATATCTATATAGAAAAAAAAAATTGAATCCATTTAGGTTGAGTTCACATGGAGACTAGCTAACATTATCAATGCTCTTGATATTTTATTTACAACTTGCCTAGTTGTGTAGCTTTCACATTTAGGCATGTTACACCATCTATTAGTTATCTCACTCTAAATCGTCGCAAAATTCTTTTACATATAAAAGTTTATGCGAGACCATATAATTTTTTGTTCTAGTTCATGCTCAGTGACATATTTTAATTTTTAATGGTACTTGATAGTTTTAGAATTATGAAATTCCCCCATTAGTATTTATAGAAAAAGAGTAAACTGTTTGCGTCCTCCGTGATATGGCCTTTAAAATTACCAATTCAAATTTAATTATAAAAAAAAGAAAAAAAAAGAAGAGAAAGCTATATTATTTGAAAAACAGTTATACCCAATAAAGTAGTTTGTTTGGATATATGACCCAAATAGGATTGGATTCCTATTAAGCCCATTTGTGTAGAGTGGGCTCAAATATTCACTATTTAACAATAATTATATATTGAATATTCTAATGAGGTTGCCTTATTTTTCTGTTTTTTAACATCTCGAACTCGAATATTAGATACTAATAAATGATTTCAAATCTATATTTTTTTTAATGAAAATTTACAAGGGTGAAAAATGAGGTAAGAATAAAGAAAAAAGGAAAAGAAGATTCGATTTATTTTATGCCTAAAATAGCTTAATACTAGTAAAAAAGTCAAAGCCCGGCAGCCTTTTTCCGGTTGAATATTATTTAAGCAAAAAAAAGTCTTAGACGAAGATGATGATTAGATCCAACGGCCCACAATTAATCGGGTAATTATTATTTTATTATTTTTTCAGTAAAAAGCAGTCCAAATTTGGCTTAATATCCCCGTCTTCTTCGCCGGGTTCGGATTCTGGATCTTCTTCTCCCTTTTCACCGGCTTAATCAGATCAAGCTTCGCCATTTCTCTCAATCTCTCTCGCTCTTCGTGGATTGGAGGAGCTGCTAGCTTGAAGAAGGCGCAAGCAATTGGCTTGCATTTCAGTTGAATCGCGCTCGATCGGTTTAATTTTCTGAATTTGTGAGTTTTTGTGTGTGTTTTCTGCTCAATTTTGTATGGAATTAGCAGCTCATTTACTGATTTCAGCTCAATTTCATCGCATCCTTGATTTTGAGTCTGTTGCTAGTGATAATTCACTTCGTTTTTCTGCTGTCCATTTTGTATGAGATCTGCTTTCGCTTTTTCCGCGCCTAATCGAATAGATTTCGAGCTCCGAGTTGATGGAGGATTGTCAATTTTGCTTTAGCTGGATTACCGTTTTGAGTTCTGTTGTTTTGTGAAATTTTGGTGAAGTTCACTTGCCACTTGATATGACTTTATCGTTGTCAATTGAGTTAAATTAGTAAAATTACAATTGGATTAGGATTAGGTGTTTCAATTGCGCTTTGTGAATTGCCAGGCGAGGCAGGCAATGGATGTTTTAGGTGATAAAAAGTTTTCAACTTTATTGACAAAATTGGCAAAATTGCACAAACCTACAATAGAAACACATGTAACTTTGAAACGCATAGAGCATCATTAGCTAGAATTTAGACTTCTGGAGCCAAAGAGGACACACAGGCTTTTGGTCTGAATGCTTTCTCTCATTGATGTTGTTACTCTCACTGTCTCTCTCGAAGAAGTATGTATCGGGCAAGCTGACTGGAAGTGTAACTCGTTGAGTATTTTTTTGTCTATTTGAGTTACATTTGCATGGTTAACTGTTATTTGTTGTGGTGATTTCAGCTACTGACCTTATGGCAGTCATTTTCCCATTAAAATTGTTGGTAAAAGAATTTAATTTTCTTGCTCAGTGGATAGCTTGACATTTGAGACGATCCTTTGGTTCAACGGAATATGAGTTGTTTTGGCTGTTGCGGGGATGATGAGATCAATAGAAATGCTGATGGTGGAGGCCCATACCCAGTAAAAACCGCAGCTGGTAATTTAGCAATCATTTTTCGTCTTTCATGCCTTCCACATGCAATATTGGTTCTTTTCAATTTTTTGTGAAATTCAATTTTTGTACAATTAATTTGTCTAGGTTCCTCAACTAAACATTATGCTACAGGTCTTGGTATACGAGAAGCGATTATATTTCTGGTGTTTATCTTATTGGCTTTTGTAAAACTTATATGCTTAATGCTCAGATATTGGTAGTTGACTTTTTTGTTCCCAATATGGGTAATGTATGTGGTTGTAAAAAGAGGTGTTGATTATATCCTGGTTGTGTCACTAGTTTTACGTATTTGCTTTTCTTCGACACGATTCCTTCTGTTCATTTTCGTCGAGACAATTTGTATAAACTGTGAGTTTTCTGGTAGGCCATGCTGGGAATTACCATACTACTGAAGCCACATCTAAAGATCAAGCTGTGAAAATACAGCCTATTGCAGTTCCGTCAATTCCTGTGGATGAACTCAAGGAAGTTACGAGTAACTTTAGCACAGATTCCTTAATAGGGGAAGGCTCATATGGAAGAGTTTATTACGGAGTTCTTACTAATGGTAGGGCTGCAGCCATAAAGAAGTTGGATGCAAGCAAACAGCCAGATGATGAATTTTTAGCTCAGGTCTCTTTTGAAGATTTGATTCTAGTTCTTGTCCTTGGAGTAAAGTATACGATAGCTAAATTGTCATATTTTTCTACTTTCAGGTATCTATGGTGTCAAGGCTGAAGCACGAAAATTTTGTGGAACTACTTGGTTATTCTGTTGACGGAAATCAGCGTGTTTTGGCATATGAATTTGCATCAAACGGATCCCTTCATGACATCCTTCATGGTTTGTGAATCACCTAACAGAACCCATTTACTGAGTTTTCTTTTTGGCGTAATGATTGATATATGATATTCATGTATAACACATGATCACAATCATCTTTATTCAGTGAATGTGGTCACTTTCTAATGTAGCTTGTCTATTTGTTTTCCCTATGATATCACTGCCTTTATTGTGCAAACAATATTAAATAAGTAAGGAAAGGAAGAAGGAAATGAATAATTTTATTTTATGAGGTATAAGGTGCTATTCGATCAACTCTTTTAAGCTTGTAATTTTATTTTCAGGTAGGAAAGGTGTCAAAGGAGCGCAGCCTGGTCCTCTTCTTTCTTGGGCTCAACGTGTCAAAATTGCTGTGGGTGCCGCTAAGGGCCTTGAATATCTTCACGAGAAAGCAGACCCTCATATTGTCCACCGCGATATCAAGTCCAGCAACGTGCTGATTTTTGACGATGATGTAGCTAAGATTGCCGACTTTGATCTATCAAATCAAGCTCCTGACATGGCAGCACGTCTTCACTCTACTCGTGTCCTTGGGACATTCGGATATCATGCTCCAGAGTGAGTTGCTTTCTGTTTCCACATACCGGATTTTGCTACAAATATTTGTTCATCTTTTCTTTCACGCTTTGGCAGATATGCGATGACTGGACAGCTGAACTCGAAGAGTGACGTTTACAGCTTTGGCGTTGTCCTTCTGGAGCTCCTCACTGGGCGCAAACCCGTTGATCATACATTACCTCGTGGGCAGCAAAGCTTAGTAACCTGGGTACTCTACTCACTCCCTTCCCATACCAAATTCTCTCTCGTTCTTGCACTATATATTCTCTCGTTTTTCTATTGCAGGCTACTCCGAAACTGAGTGAAGACAAGGTCCGACAATGCGTGGATGAGAGACTGCAAGGAGACTACCCTCCAAAGGCCGTCGCAAAGGTAATTTAGCAATCTCTTTCAAAACTACACATATACTTTATCGAGGATTTGTCGTAAGCTAATAGATGGCGTCGTTGAATGCAGATGGCTGCTGTTGCTGCTTTGTGTGTGCAGTATGAAGCCGATTTTCGGCCGAATATGAGCATCGTGGTGAAGGCGCTCCAGCCTCTGTTAAATACTCGTGCAGGGCCTACTGGTGAAACTGGAACAACATGAGACTTCATTAAAAAGAGTTAGTAAATCATGAAAATATTTCTCTCTCTCTCTCTCTCTACATATATATAAATATTTGGTTCGAGATTTTGGGGAAACAGGGATTTCCTAGTATGATTGTTCCTTCTTCGTTGTGATTATTTAAATTCAACAATGAGAGTCCACTGAGGCCATGTATTATTTTCCATTGTTTTTAACTTGTCACAGTGTATTTATTATAACGACTTGTGTATTTGCCATTCTTTCAACAGACTTGTCTTGTTGTCTACCCTTTTCGTATTATTGTAAATTGGAAAATATCACTCTTTTCTTCTGCTCGTTTTTTTTTTTCTTAATTTAAATTTATTGGGTACAGTTTGCAATGAGTGTTTGGAATGTTGAAGATGGAATATAAAAGGTATATTAAAGTTAGTGAAGTAAATACGTATAGTCTCAATATGATCAACGCCAAGTGCAAGAGTTAAATCCATAACAATCTTTTGGAGACACATTTTGATTTGATCCAAGTTTACAATGATAATAAACTTTGAAATTGCATGAGAGATGATGATCAAAAGAGTGAAAATGGGGATTCTTATTCAAACTCATGTTGCAAAAATACAAGTAACACAGTGCTAATATACATCTAAGTAGTTACAAATATGGAGTTGATTCAAATTCAAGGGAGAAAAGGATTAAAACAGGGATGAGCCTCCTTCTGTCTTCTATATGCCCTGTGCAAATACAACAATGCAAACAACATCAAAATCCAAAATCAACACAACATTTCCCCATTCCAGAGTGAGATCAAAACACCCATCATACCTGGAAGCAGTTGATCCGCCAAGAGCGAGCGCGCCAAAAATGATGAAAAGAAACGGAATCGAGGCTCCTCTAGCACTGCCTCGTCCAGCACTCGGATTCGGGACTCCGGTTCTAACCACCCTAGATGAGTAGGAAGCTGAGCACCCAAACCACAAACAACAACAACAAGTAGTCACTCAAATGAAACACTTAACCTCACCACTTCAATGTATAATATCCACAGTACATTAAATTACCTGTTGGAACTCTTCTTCTGCTCCCACCTGCAATGTGTGTACACATAATCAACACGAGGAAGGTTCAAATGAGAATGTGAGAACCGGGAAAATCATGAATTCATCAAGTAAGTTGATGAATTCTTCGAGAAAGTCTGTAAATCAAGAAGCACGGATTTTTTCACTGGGTTCGAATCCCATGAGATGCAAAAATTCTATTTTTTTCCGTATTTTTGGATTCACAAACTTTCCCGACATATTCATCAACTTTCACAGTGAATTCATGATTTTTTTTCGTTATCACGATAAAAAGTGGGTATTTACGTTAAACTTCCCTAGTCAACATTATCCAAATCATCTTATGTTCAAATAATCCCAGTTTTTGTGATTCTTTGTTTCCAACTCATAAACCTCTCAATCCCATTTCCTCACAGCTCCAAACTCAAACAACATCTACAATCATAAACCATCAATTCACAAATTCCTATTCTGATTATGATCATGCCTCAAAACTCAAAAGAAACAAACAGATTTTTCCAGTAATGGCTCCAAATTCCCCAAATTCACATATTGATAGCAAAATTTACCTGGAGAAATCAAAAAAGTATAGGCTTCCGAGAGCTGCATTCATCAATTTTAACAATTAGTAACCTAACCACCAATAATTCAAATCGATCAATCCAAATTCAATTGCTAAGCAACACTTGAAAAAAATACCGTTTTGAAATTGGATTCGGCTCGAGCTTTGAGATGAGGTGGGAATCGATCGGGATGAGTCTCCCAAACCTTCCTTCTGTACGCAGACTTGATCTACAATCAAAATCAAAATCAAAATCAAAAAATTGAAAATCAAAACGGAAATTAGAAGATTTGCAGAGAAATTTAAGTTTGATCAGTGGCGATTACCTGAGATTGGGAGGGAGCGGAATTAGGGGGGAAGCCGAGTAAGATCTTCGCCTCATCGATTTCCATAGCTCGCTTCTCTTCGTAATTCCGAAATCAGATTTTGAATTCGCCGCCGCCGCTTTTCAGCTGAGACGAGCGGCGCGCCAACCTCCACGTCAGCTCCCGCAAATTTGTTTCATACTGTATATTTACGCTTTAGAGAATATATAAAATTCTTTTATGTTTTAGAAAACATTTTCATATTTTAATTGGAGGCGCTTACAATTTATTTATGTCTTAAATATAATATAATACGAGTATAATATAAGTAATATTTTTTCTCATTATTATAAATATGCATGCTATAGGAATAAAATAATTAATATATATATTCATTAAATATATATATTAATTATTTAGTGATTGTTTATTATTATTAATATCCAAGAAGTAGTTATTTCAAAAATTCTTTTTTAGAATTACAAAGTGGTACATATATAATACCATAAAAAATTAAAACTCAAAAACTATATCCGCACAAGGGGAAAAATAACCGTCGTAGATGAAATTTAAACCCAGAAACACTCAAGAAAATAGAGTCTTTCCGTGCCTCAATTTAACCACTTGAACTAAGCCTCTTGACATCCCAAAGGTTTTCTTAATTATATTGAAATAATTTTACATTTTTGATATAAAGGTTTTATTAATTATATTGAAATAATTAACTCCCAAAATAGGTAATGAAACAGTGTTGTAACACAGAATTATAATCGTGGATATAATGCATGCATGGAAACTAGAGGCCCGCCATTAATCTCGACAATTGTAGACATAATTAATCCCTTAAACTAATATGTTTCTCCTAAACCATAATTTACCCCTAAAATCACGTTAAACCATTTTTTTAAACTCTATAAATATGTAACTTTTAACCCATTTCATCTCATCCCATCCAGTCCAGTTTTAACTGGTTGGTTTCCTTCTTCCTCAATAATTTTTTTTTCCTTTTCCCTTATTCACTTTCCCGAAACCTAAGACCTGATTCACTTCAGGTCTTAGACTAGGTTTTTTCTTTTTGTTTTTTTTTTCCAAAAAAATAAAAAATAAAAAAAGAGAGGAAGGTGAAGCAAAAAAGGAAAATTTAATAAAAAAAGACAAAAAAATAAATAAATATGGGTGCGGCCAAGATTGCGGTTCCTATAGTGTCACTCCTTCTGGTGGTCGGCGTGGTGATCGGAGTGGTGGTGGTGATAAAAAGCAGCGGCGACGAGGCGGCCGAGGCGAAGAACTTAAAGACTCCGATGAAGATGGTTAGCTCCTTCTGCAGCCCCACCGATTACAAGGACGCGTGCGAGGCGATGCTCGAATCCGTCGCCAAGAACGCCTCCGCCACCCCCAACGACTACATCCGGGCCGTGGTGGAGGCGACCCTCAAGGAGGTCAACAAAGCCCTGTCCGCCACGTCGAAGGTCGTGGTGGACAAGGACAAGGATGAGTACAACCACGTGGCGGTGGAGGACTGCAAGCACCTGCTCGAATATGCAGTTGATATGCTCGAGGCCTCCATCGCCGCCGTGGCCGACGGCGACCTCCAGCATAAGCAGCATGAGCTGCTTAGCTGGATGACCGCCGTCTATTCCTTCCAGACGACGTGCACAGACCATATCCACAACCAGGAATATAAGTCCGTGGTGCAGGATGGGATGGTCAATGCCAACCACCTCACCCACAACGCGGTCAACATCCTGGCTGAGTTGTCCAAGACTTTGAAACTTTTCAACATAACCTTGCCAGCTGTGCCCTCACAGTCTGCCTCCCACCGCCGCCTCCTGGGGCTGGAGGAGGGCTTCCCTTATTGGTTTGGGGCGGCGGAGAGGAGGATTCTGGCAAAGCAGGCCGCTGGCCAGCTTGTGCCAGATGTCATAGTAGCCAAAGATGGGAGTGGGAAGTTCAAAACTATTAAGGAAGCCATCCAGTCATACCCTCCCAAGTTCAAAGGGAGATTCGTGATATACGTGAAGGCAGGAATCTACGACGAACAAGTGATTGTTGACAAGAAGAAGCCAAACATCTTCATCTATGGCGACGGAATTGCCAAAACCGTCGTCACAGGGAGGTTGAACTATGGGAAAATGAACATTGGGACAATGCACACGGCGACATTCGCCAATGAGGCACTAGGCTTCATTGCGAGAGGAATGACCTTTCGCAATGAGGCAGGGCCAGAAGGCCACCAGGCAGTGGCCTTCCGGTCCCAGGGGGACAAGACAGCGTTGTTTGACTGCAGCTTCGAGGCCTCCCAGGACACGCTCTACTACCAGAGCCTGCGCCAGTTCTACAGGAACTGCCGCATCTACGGAACCGTCGACTTCATCTTCGGCAAGGGCGACTGCGTGATCCAGGACAGCCAGATCATCGTGCGGAAGCCCATGCCGAACCAGTTCAACACTGTGACGGCCGACGGGAGGGAGATCAAGCGGGGGAGCAACGGGCTCGTGATCCACCACTGCTCCATCGTGCCCGACGACTACCTGTGGCCGGTGAGGTTCGAGATCCCGACTTTCCTCGGGCGGCCGTGGAAGCCCGAGGCGTTGACCGTTGTGATGCAGAGCACCCTCGGGGACTTCATCAGGCCCGAGGGGTGGAAGCTCTGGGATGGATCCACCAACCACAAGAGTTGCCTTATGTATGAGTATGCGAACACGGGGCCCGGGGCGAATACGAAACGCCGGAACAAGGAGTTCTCGCATTTTAAGGTGATCGGCGCCGCCGAGGCGGCGAAGTTCACGGTGGCTAACTTCCTTGATGCGAAAGAGTGGCTGCCGCAAACCGGTGTGCCTGCGCAAATGGGCTTGTATTGAGAATATTATTGTAACGGCTAACTCTAACTCTTTAACACTATTGGGATACTATCAATGCAATCTTGGTTCTAATTAATTATTACTACTATATATCATTTTCCTATATTTTACAATACGCATACATGCATTAAGATTTGAATTTTTCTCTAAAAATATATGTCATCAAATATAAATTCTTAATGTTGTTAAAAACAAATTAAAAAAATGTCAGAAGTGGGATTTGAACCCACGCCCTCTAGCGAAGACCAGAACTTGAGTCTGGCGCCTTAGACCACTCGGCCATCCTGACTACATGTTAAATATTGAATTAAGCATCTTAAAACAAGCTTTAACCTATTAATTAACCACTAATCTCATCGTCATAGTATCTCAACCACCATCTTATTCTAAATCTAATTTGATATGTCTTCAAAGATCATTTACTTTGAATAATAAGCTAAATTGATAAAATATAAGATTAATATTTAAAGAATAAAATTGTCAAATTAATTTAAAATTGAACATTCATAATTTATTTATCAAAATAAATAGTAGTATTTTAGTTTGAATTACTTTTATCAATCCATTTAATCATGCAATGTAAATGTCCCTGATTAACTACCAAATATGGCAGAAATGTAAGCAAGATGATGTTAATATTGCTTATAAAACGAAATAAAGGTGCGAATGGAACGATGATTCCTACCTCCGATCAGTTCATCTACGTGGTTTAAACTTGTCGTTCTCAAGAACAAACAAACCCACACGTTTTACATCCATTTCGAACTCGTTATCATTCTTCTACGTACCCTAATTAGTAAATATAGATTTAGTTGGAGATTATTAATGTTTAAATCAACCGACCTTATGTATTATTGGCTGATGCTGTGCTTCTCAAGTCACAAGATAACATAAAATATCTGCAGTCTTACCCTTGTAAGCAAATATCACCATTATTTGTCACTTTCCAAATTCCAATTATGTAGTTATTTAGTGATAAGACTAAATTAGAAGAAAACTTGATGTTGAGTAATGGTAGATTCAGGTAAACCTTTGTGTGTGTGGAGTTGGGAAGAGAACAAGCTGTTTGAGGTGGCGCTGGCGGCGGTGGATCACAACCATCCGCGGCGGTGGCAGGCCGTCGCGGCGGCGCTCGGCGGCGGCAAGACGGCGGAGGATGTCCACAAACACTACCAGATTCTGTTGCAGGATTTGCTCTGGATTGAATCAGGCTATTTCGATCACAAATTCTTAAATCACAATCCAAATCATAACGCAACCTTCAAATTCATGTAGTTTTTGTTGTTTGTATGTATTTTTGGATGAAAAGATATGTATAGTAAAATAGGTAGTGACAATGTTTATTCAACTTGTATTTGATTGGCGGAAATGAAAAAAAAGAAAAAGATTAGATTAAGAGAAAGTGAATAGTAATGTAAAGGAATTGTTTATATAATAAGCAGATACAATGTGCTGTATATACGAATGAATTGAAGAAACAGAAATTGCTTGCTACTATAAAGGAGACTGAAGAAGATGAGGAAGAGTGATCTTGCCGGAGTTGTTGCGGTCGAGCTTGTTGAATTGGTCGCAAATCACCATTATATCCTTCTCTTTGATCTTCCCCATCTCTTTGAGCTTGTAGATCACATACTCCGATTTACTGCAATTTCAATTTCAATAAAATCAAAATCAAAATTGAAGAAGATGGAGATGAAGAAGATGATGAATTGATTAATTTACCTGATGAAGCCGTTGTTGTTGATGTCAGCGGCGAACAAATCCTCCACCGTGATCTCGCGATGCAGCGCCCAATTCGCGATCCGGCGGTGGCGCTTGTCCACACGCGCCTCCGCGAGGTACAGAAACGCACGCGCCACCGCGAGCGTGGACAGCAGCAGCCACACCGAGGCGAATAATCTCCCCCAAATCGTCTTGAACGCCTTATCGCCGTATCCAACCGTCGTCACCGACATCACCGATAAGTAAACGGAATCCACCCAATTCAGCCGCTCAACGAGATGTAAAAACAGAATTCCGATGCCGATGCAGAGAAACACCACCCCCAAAGCTAACCCTACCTTCAATCGGATCCTCATCCTCCCCTTCGCCACGTCGACTATGTAATTCCTTGCCGAGAATCCCCGCGCCTGCGGCGACGCCGACGGCGGCGCCGCCTTGATTCCGGCGAGGATGATGCTCTCCTGCAGATCGAGGACGTAATTCACCACTCCGCTGAGGAGAATATCGATGAATCCGAATCCTACCAGCACGAAAACGCAGGCGAACACCTTCGCGATGGGGGTGGTGGGGGCGATATCTCCATATCCGATCGTGCACATCGTCACGATCGAGAAATAGAGCGCGTCCACCACCGGATGCGTCTCCACGCCGGAGAAATGGTCGCGATTGAAGGAATAAATCACGATTCCTAACGAGAGGTATAAAATGAGTAAAATTGCGGCTTGCCGCACCAGAGAAGTGGAATCAGACTGGATTTTGGAGTCGTCGGCGGAATTAGACCGGTAATCCTTCATCACGACCATCGCCGGAGCTGTTTTGCTCCGCTGCATCTTCTTCCTACCTGAATTTGACGGCGGCGGCGCCTCATCGCGGTGTTGGAAGAAGATAGGGTTGGTTTCGTCGAAGGATTGGGTTTGGGAGAGTGGAGAAGGGAGGCTGACGACGAAATCGCGGAGCTGTGGAGATGGAGTTGGAATCAGTAATGGCTCAGCTGCTTCCATTCATCAATTGCCTGCAAAATCGACGCAAAATCAATGGCGATTTTGAGCTCGGATTGAATTGGCCAATTGGGGGAGAAGAAGAGAGGGGCTGCGCTGCGCCGTAATTGTTTTATTTTTTAAAAGAAAGAAAAAAAAATGGAAGTTGAGAGAAAGAGAAGTAAGTATTCTCTTAATCTTAATGAATTAATTCAACATTTAAGATTTTGATTATTACGCAGGAGAGAATAATAACCACAGCCCCCACACAAGCGGGGCCCACTTTTGCAAATCATATTTTGACACTCAAATAATTCATATTAAATAAAACAATTTATTATCACCACGCGTGGCATATGATTTATTTCTGTTTTTTAATTATCCAATAATTCATTCCTAGACAAGCTAAGCTGCTTTGTCTTTTCAAATTTAATGAACCAATTATCATTTAGTAGAACTCAAATTATCAAGATTTAGGAAAAGTAACAAGTGTCAACACTACTCTTAATTTTCTAATTAATATAATGAATAAAATGAAAATTGCACGTTACCTCTTTAACATTCGATTCGAACACCTTTTTTTACGAATAAAGTTTTGTTTGATTATTAATAATTCTCCACATGACTTTCATCAAAGATTCATGCCTTTTGAGGAGAGTGAGGAATAGTCAAATAGCAATTATTTTAAAATGAGAAAATTGCAAATTAAATCATGAATTTTACCCCAATTTGCAATTACAACATGACTTTTTAATTTTTGCAGTTAAATACACAAACTTTCAATTTTTTGTAATTACAACATAGGTGTTTTTTTTTTCCGACGAATGGAAGCACCCACATCCCACACGAGCAACCCCTCTCAGATCACGCTCACCAGGTCCTCGCCGGATAAATTCGGTGCTGACTCGATTTTTCATTCGCCGGAAAAAACATCCATATTGTAATTGCAAAAAATCGAAAATTTGTGTATTCAATTGCAAAAATCTAAAAGTCATATTTTAATTGCAAATTGAGGTAAAGTTCATTATTTAATTTGCAATTTTTTCTTTTAAAATTACTATGATGATGTGTAAAGGGTATAAAGTTATCTGGGCATCAAATAATTTGGAAAAAAAAGAGGAACATTATTAATACATAAGTGGGCTGCCTAAATTCAATTATAAGGCTTGAGCTACAAAATGCTTGGTAACTTTATTCGTGAAGCCCAGCCCATTTCAATATTTTTTTTAAGAGCTAATATGAGCCCACACTTAATTAACCTTCCAGCTTGCATGTACAATTAAAATTAATTAATCACGAATATTCCAAGCAATCAAGATTCCAAGAAAAACCAGATTCTTTTAATCTGGTCTCTGCAATAATGCTTGGAAATATATTTTTGATAGTATTTATTAATGCTATACCATAATTAATAAACTTCGAAAGATGGTATTAATGCTTTAATAATAAGATTTATGTATGTTTGAATAGTTTATTCTTAAATGAATTTATGGAGCGTCATTAATTTACACAATACGCATATTTGTTTATCAAATCAGAGAATTTAACACATTAATTAAGATTTTCGGACTACTATAAATGGAATTTCTCAACAACAATAACTGTTTTTCCTTGACGTTGTTATAAATAATTCTCAATTATTTTATCATAAAGAATAGCTAGCTAGTACCGGTCATTTTTTTTTTACAATAATGCTATCCGAACATACTATGCCAAGCCATACAAGGCTATTTTAATGTATAATCTTCATAAATTATTAATAATTTAAATTCAAAATTTAATTTGTTAATTATATTTTAATTTTATCCTTTTTCACATTTAAAATTTGGTTTCAAATTGAAATTGAAAA
>JAYJMF010000091.1:1507497-1519635 GCA_036873715.1 Salvia sclarea
AGAGTAATAGTAAAATAATTGTTATTTTATGTATATATTCATAATTTAAATACAGTATAAAATATAAAGTTTCATAGATTAATTTTTAGATCATATAAAAATAAATAAAATTTGAATGAAATTAAGTAGCATTACAATTCACCCACACATCGCGTGGGCAGCATACTAGTTCCATAAAAAGCTTCAAACAATAGAAGAAAAGTTTAATAAATAGTAGAAATTCCACCCAGCAAAGAGAGGATTAATGAATAATGAGTCCACGTCGCATGAGTCAAGTTTGACCATGTTGTAGCTCATAGGTAGGAGGGCAAAATAGTCAAAAGAGCAATCAACAAATATGGATCCCTTTTCTCTTTTTTACACATACGTAAATTTGATTGGATGCAACCAAACGCTTCCCTCACGCCTTTGAAAAGAAAGTGAATTCTCCAGTGACAAGAGTTCAATGCTGTGTTTGTTTTTGTAGAATATAAAGAAGAGAAAGATTTGTGTTAGATCGGTATAACGTTAGGTCAATTATTTGCCGCTTTTATTCTAAGCCATGAGTCGAGCGAGGGGGAGCCGAAGGCGAACCCAGAGCGAGCCGTAAAAACATAATTGTTGTCAGTCTCATTATTTATATATTAATTATCGAAGCCGAAGGCAGGACCGTTTGTTGTTTGCCGTCCTCCTATTATTGTTGTCACTCTCATTATTTATACATTAATTGGGTCGGGCCTAACGTTAGACCGGCCTAACGTAAATGTATCTCAAGAAGAAATTAAAGAATTTATATATTCGAGTATCATTTGTATACATTTTAATTAGATTATAATTACAGCTAACTTTTTAATTAAATTTATTTCCAATTAGTGTTATTGCATAATCTTAATAAGTTTAATAAGCCTCCTCTAATTAACCCACGAATTATTAATTTAATGCTTATTTACTAGTTATTTAAAAGCTAAATAATGATATTGGGCGATTGGATATGAGTTTTTATTAAAGAATAAAATATAAATTTATAATTCTAACATGAGACATGCAAATATACCCTAATCAACTTAGTATATGATCTTCTTAATTTGTTTCGAAACTAATATTTAATCAGAATACAACAATTTAAACATTAACATGAAGGGCTTAATCTAGTGAAAAATCTACAATAACACAAACATTTTAACGATGGGGTTCCACGAATTTATTTAATGTTAAAAGAAAACATAATAAAAAGGTTAAATCGATAATAATTTTTTAAAAGTCGAAACATTTAAAAAAAAAATAAAAAGACATTAAAGGCGGATGATAGAATTTAGCTAACGAAGAAATCTGCAAACGCGACTTGAGTGGGAGTTTTGAGTTCACACCGGAAATAATTGAAGAAATGAGAAAAGTAAGGAAACCGAGGCGATATTGGCACCTGAAATTACCAAAAAGGACATTGAACAAGAGACGTCTGTCAGTCGCTATTGTTATTTTTTAATTATTATTAAGTCTGTCTGTAACAGCAGCAGAAGTGGTGCCTGCCTTCACAATTTCGGCGCATAACGTTAGAATTTTCTCCCCTCTTCTCCCCTCTCTCTCTCTCTCTAAAATCACACACACAACACTATTTTTCCCTTTCCCTTTTTTCGTATATATGGCTGTTTGATTGATTGTCGTTGCTGTGGGGAAAATTCTGGTTACTCTTGTTGTAATTAGATTTCAGAGTAAGAGAGATTGAAATTATTGTAGACGGAGATGAAATCGCCGCTGGGGAAGCTGCGAAGATTGGGGCTGAATAAGGGCGAGCCGGAGGAAGATTGGGATCACCATATTTCGGTGCATATAGATGGCTTAACTCAAGCAGCGAAGGTGCAATTTTATTGCCCCACTTTGGGTTTTCCGCTCTGGATGGAATATCGTTTGCTTTGAATTTGGCTCTAGTTGTAGTGCATCAAGTAGAATTCCCCTCAATTCGCTCACTACACGTCGTCGGAATTCAGATCCTAGGTCAATTCTGTGCACAACCATGGTGCATTGCTTTTGAAGCCAATGCTGACGCCTTACTCCACTCAGTTGTGTGCTCTGTGGACCAAATCCTAATTCTTAATTCAGATATCTAATGTGAATTGGTGGTGTGCTGTTAGTAGAGAACAGTGGATGTGGAACTGAATTCCCGTCTGTTAGGATTTTTGCTTGCACAGTTTTAGGCCCAACTTAAGATTCCGTCATGCGGGTATCGATTTCTTATTAGTGAAGCAGCAAGCTTCTGAAGAAATGATGTGTGCTTGTGCTTTTATACTTCTTAGTGCTACTGCTTCTCGAGTTTCTTGTAATTGGCGCAGTTTGTCACCATTTCTGGGGAATCCTGTACTTGTTTTGAGCTAATTAAGCTATTTGCTGTGTTTCATTTGCAGGATATGAAAGACATGAGAGCATGCTATGATGGCTTACTTTCTGCTGCAGCTGCTTCAGCAAATAGTGCTTATGGTAGTACTACATTCTTTTCTATGTTTGTTTACTAGCTCACATCTATTTTTTGGAGTGGGAAAAGCTGAATTTTGCTTTTCTGGTAGTGGTTCATGAAGGTGATCTGAATAGTTTAGATATGTGTTAATTGTTATCTTGCTTGTTGTTGTCGTCTTTTCCTTCAGGTTCTCAAAGCTCTACTACAGTTTATTTGATGTTTAAACACTCATGGATACGTTTAGTATCCAATCATTCAGATTCTTGTCCATTCTAGTTAGGATCTACCACATACTTACAGTATGTTATTAGAACAAATCCTATAAATAACATTTATTCACAAAGCTTGTCTTACGTGAGACAATAAACATAATTATCCTTGCAGAGTTCTCAGAGTCGTTGATTGAGATGGGGAATTGTCTATTGGACAAAACTGCAATGCATGACGATGGAGAAAGAGGTGAGTAAGCCAGTGGCGTCAACTTATAGGCATTTCTTTGTTTTTCATTGAAAGAAATGTGAGTGATGTTGCTATTTTGTTTATTCACTAAGCTCTCTAAAATAAAATCAAGCCATAAACCACCGTTCTCACTAGAAATATGTAGCTTTTCTTATCTGTGAGCTTTGCTTCAAATGGTGAATGTTATTCACATAGAACCGAGAAATACATAAAATCCAAGATATCACAGATTTTATTTTTATCAATGAGTGTGTGTAGACTTCAATCCCGTGTATAGACTTCCCAAATCCCGTAGTTGATCATTTTTCTCTCCTTTGTTATCAGAAAATTATAAAATGGTGTTTGTTCTTGATCTTTGGTGCTCTCTGTTTCATCGACTCTAAATTTTGTTTATTTGTTTCTTTTTTATTTCTTTATTGAAGCATTTCCCTTTTGCTTCCTGTGTGGATATAATTGGATGTTGCAGAATGTGTAAATTGCAAGATGATTTTCTATGATTTTGCAGGAGGTGCAATATCGTTGCTGGGAAAAGTGCAGCTTGAACTTCAGAAACTTGTTGACAGCTATGTTAGTATATGCTGCTGTTTAAACAATTTGTAATACTTATAAACTAGATAATGTTATTTCAACTCACCAATTCCTATATTTCAGCGGTCTCATATTATCATGACAATCACACATCCATCAGAATCTCTCCTGAGTGAGCTACGGAAAGTGGAGGTCCGAGCTCTGTTCTACTCATTTTTATTCTAATATTTGTGCATATATGTATCCTAACCCCAAATCTCAAACTTATATTTCGTGGTAAAATGGTTGTATAAATGACATTTTGAAGTTTAGAGTTATCACAATGTTATGCATAAAATGAAAATGAAGGATGCATGATCTAAATGTGGTAGGAAAGGTTTACATATCTTACTAGTAAGTTAGTAACCATATGCAGGATTAGAGATGAGCTCACGTTTTCAGCTAGAATTGATCTCGTTGGGATCAGTAACTATTTTGATATCTAATGTCCTGGAAACTCTTAATGCACTTCTCATATATATAACTGAAAGTGAATCAAAGATGAAGGTAGGAATTGGGTGCAAGTTTTTTAGCAAGTATGATTAAATTAGCTTTGAATGTCTTTGTCTCTGATTATTCAAATCTGATGTATATTCTATCATTTTGGTTTTTTTTTTTTAATAGTTGTTTGTATTAAACGTTTGCCCTCCTGTTCTCTGTCAATTTTTTATTTTTGAAGTGTGTCATAAGGTCAAGCATTCTTAACCAAAGTATCTTTGTACACCTCCTGCACTGCTACTCCACCTCTAGTATAATCATACCCAGCAAAATAGGGGGAGTAAGTTGGGGTGGTGATACCTGACCAGCTATCCTAGTCTAAAGGGTTCTGTTATAAACAGATTTGTTTGCAGTTCTGGTCCCTTCATGACTTTAAATCATGCTGGTCCCAGTGTTTTAGCATAACTTTTCAAGTCATCTACCTTTTGCAATAACTGATTTCATTCCTGGTAATTAACTAGTCTTCATTGCTGCAGGAGATGAAATTGCAGTGTGATGAGAAAAGGTTTTGCTTATTCCATGCCTCATTTTGCCCGTTATTCTTTACCATGTTATATTCTTATGCTTGCTGTATGACTTACAGAGAGATGTTCGAGTACATGTTGGGACAATTTAGAGAAAAAAGAAAATCAAGACATGCAAAAGGGGAAAATTTTACCTCAGAGGAATTGCAAGCAGTTCGAGAAGAATATGACGAGGCTGCGAGGCTGTGCATTTTCCGTGTAGAATCATTGAAGCAAGGTCAGTCCCGGAGTCTATTAACACAGGCAGCTCGTCATCATGCAGCACAGGTTTCTAGTTTTTTTTGGCAGATCCTAATTTTATTAATTCTTAACCATTCTTTTGTTCTTCTAAATTTTCATGTCTGTTCTCTGCTTTTCTGAAACCAGTTAAACTTTTTCCGGAAAGGACTCCAGTCTCTTGAAGCTGTAGAGCCACATGTTAGAAATGTTGCAGAAAAGCAGCACATTGACTATGAGTTAAGTGAATTGAATGATGGGGACAGTTTTCAGACTCATGATGATGGAGAACTAAGTTTTGACTATACCCTGAACAAGAAAGAGACTGAAAATACTACCACATCAAGGAACTCAATGGAGGTGAGCCTTTCAATTGATCTGTCTTTATTATTTCAGTAAAAATGTCTTAACTGAAATTGAAAGCCTTTGTTCTATTCCATTGTTAGTGTTTTTTTCTTTTCTTTTTTGTATCGGATAAAGTTAGTTGTTAGTAGTTAGTTCACCAAGCACCAAACATTCCTAGAATACTTCACCAAGCCTCCTTATAACTCCATAATTCGTTCCCAAAGGGAATCGAACCCGGGTCTTCCACTAAGGGAGCAACCCGGTGGCCAGTAGGCTAAGCCCCCTGGTTTATTCCATTGTTAGTGTATTGTTCGAAGATGAACTTTGTTAATGTGTTGTTCGAAGATGAGCTTTGTTACTGTGCATAGTTAGCTTGGCGCTTATGTATTTTGGACTTGAACTTAAAGCAATAAAAAATTTAATATAATATACTTTAATTTAAGCCATCGTAAAGGACAAAGTTTCTGAGGTTACTCTTGAATCTAGGTATCCCTTCTTGTATTTGATGAGGAAGTGAATGAAATATTTAAAAATGCAAAATAATGGAGTTAGCACTCTCTTCGGCCAGAATTTGTTGAAGCTTTTCATAATTGTATTTAGTTGGACTATCAAGTAATTGCAAGCAACAGAGTCAGGTTAGCATTTCTGAATATTTCATGTATATGCACATTTTTCACGATTTATGTGTTTACCAGCTACTTCTACAGATATCCAAAATATTTCTTATAAATTTTTCTTGAATAGGTTGGAAAAAGTATCTCAAATAAGCAAATGTGCTGTTATGGTGTCACCGACCCTTAATCATAAAAGTTAGGGGTGTGCTTGGCTTGTGAAGAAAAATGAGAATTTGATTTAGCGGAAGGGAATGACTTTAATTTCTTCCACAATGGCTGGATTCAGTTCCTGTAAAACACAATATCAAAACATTATTCAACAAATAGTTGCAGTACCTAATATCCATTTCATTCCTTCACACTCTTTTGTCTTAAAACCCACTGATGAAGTAACTAATTAGGTTGGTGTGAATCAAGATTACAGTTAGAGATATATATTTTTATCTCTTTGAAGTATGATTAAGCATTTATCTCCTTGTCTAGCACTCAAACTTTTCAAACCAATCATTTGGAATTCCCGTATTGATCCTATTAGTTTCAACATGTAACTTCTAGTTGGTAAATATTATGTATAATCGATTAGATTAGAGTGTGGATCAAAGTGGTGTCTTATAGTTAGTAAAGACTTTGTCAGTCAATACAGTATTCATGCTACATTGCATTCACAAACAAATAAACCATGTAATTCCTAAGTGATTAAATGGGCGCACTTGTATAATCTGTATGATAATAGATGTCTCTTTCTCAACTCTCTAGAGTATGTGATAGTTTTGGCTGGTGGGTGTGTAAATGGTAATAGTTTCCATTTCAATTATATGTGGCTTGGATATTTCTGCTCTTTCTCGTCCGCCCTTAAGTTTGTCTTAATGTAACCTATGTGGCAGTTCTCCACTGCAGCTGATGAGTTAACATGTTACACTGAATGTGCAGCTGGATCAGATGGGTGTATCAAGTTCGCAAACATCACAGATAAAAAATCTTGAGATGCAAATAAGCTTTGGCAGAAGCCAAGGGGATGTATTCTTTAGTGAACAACGTAGAGCAGGTAGTCATTCTGCTCCATTATATCCTGAGAAGTTTGACCCTGGCGAAAGAATTAGAGATATGAAGAATTCTGTGCAGAAATATAGTAGGCATGTGCTTCCCACTCCTGATGATGCAAAGGGTTCAATAAATAGCTCTCCATCCCTGTCTGGTACCATAAGCGCTAGTGGGAGCTCCAAAAATCTGTGGCATTCATCTCCACTGGACATTGAGAAGCAAAAGAAAATTGTAGAGGACCATATATCCGCACGCAATTTTCCAAAGGTGGCAGCTGATGATAATAGCAACAAGAAGCATTTCCTCCCCCTACCACCTTCTGTTCCACAGTTGGACACACGGAGTGGATCTGATAGCCAAAAGATAAAAAGGCAAGCCTTTTCTGGTCCAATTGTAAGCAAATCATCTAACAAGCAGCCACTTGTACCCACCAGTGGACCTATCAGCTCTACTGAAGTTTCTGGATTACATGCATCTATTTCTGGTCCTCAGCCACCGCCATTGAATGTGTCTCAGAATGCTCCACCTCCGCCAGTATCTTCTCCCAAAATAAGTGAGCTTCATGAGCTCCCTAGACCCCCTGAATCTTTTGGCTCCAAGGCCATGCATTCTGCTGGCGCTATTGGACACTCAGCTCCCTTAGTCAGTAGAAATCGAGAAATGTCTCCTACAAATAGGACTCGATATGTATCATCGAAAGAAGGGTCTCCACTTCCTCTCCCGCAACTAACTGTCTCCAGAAGTTTCTCTATACCCTCCAGTAGTCAGAGAGGAATGGCGTTACATCCAGGCAAGGGACTGGAATCTTCTCAAATTGTCCAGAGGACGGAAAAAGTTCCCTCTCCTCCATTAACACCCATATCCCTATCAAACATGAAGTCACCAAACTCTGGACGGATAAGAGGTAAAGTGAATGATTTTGGCAGTTAGGTCTTCTATTATATTTGACTGAGATCTGTAGGAGAGGACTCAAGTTTCACATGTGATTTACACATTTGGGATTGTGTCACTTCTTCCAATCTTTCCGTTTCTTCCTTGCCATGTGTGGAAGGGTGAAGGAGTTCTGAAAGCTTTGGTGTTTAGGTGCTTAGTGATGTGAATTTTGCTTGGTATTGCTTGACGTCAAAACTGTAGCTATTAGGTTATAAAGATATGATATAATAGAGGAAAGACAAAGGGTTGATCTCTTCTGAGATAAATTGCTCTGAGGTTACCATCTGAATCCAAATCTGAAATTTTAGTGGATGCAGGTGGCAGCTGAAGTAACTTGCAGCAGTCCATCAACGGTCGCAGTTTTCTGGAGTTAGGGGTCTTACGGTATTTTACCGGCATTTTTGCTGGGCGAAAGTTTGTATATAATGTTGTTTTGTTCTGTGTATTACGTTCAATTCGATCAAAATACCGGTTACTGCCTGCTGATTCAGTTGCTCCCTAGCTCTATTTGTGCTATTTTGATCTCAACATTCCTTTGGGGTCGAGGCGGTTTTGTTGAAAGAATCTGGGTATTCCTCATACTTAGAGGAGCATGTTCTTACTTGGGGGCCATTTGGCTCAAGAAAGGAAAGGGAAACAAAAAGCAAAATAAAGGGACGATTACAGATTTTCTAATTTGTTTAGCTCAGAATCACAAAGAGAATTGCTTTTCCTTCATTCTCTTTGTTTGGTTCACGATAGAAGAAAGAATCAATTGTTTTCATGCATTAAGAATTTCACTTTAGTATTGCAACATTGAATCGAGAAATTTCAAGCATCAAATTTTCTGCCAATTAATCCTCGAAATTACTTTCCAGACACCATTTTTGGGGTCTGCACAGTATAGTGCCAGGTTCTAACTAGGGAATGCAAAATGAGGGAATCCTAAAATTAAAACTAAACGATCCCCCAATTCTTTTACCAAATAAGTAAGGTTGAATTTCTTGAATGTTACAGGAATTTTGTTGCAACTCTTATGTGGCAATAAAACTATACTGAAAGTGAGAGACCTATAATAATTATGGAACACCGTAGCTAAAACTCTTATGTGGCCTGTTGGAGAGTCTTGGGAAATCGTACCCCTCTGGATACGTTTAAAATGTTTTTAATGATAAATTTGATCCTTAAAAGTATTATTTCCAATACTAGCAAATACGGAGTATCATTTTTATAATAAGGCAAAATGCCATCAAACCTGCTACGAATAGCACGTACAAAGGCACACTTTGACACTTGGGTGCAACGAACTGCATCGGCTGCGGTTGGATTGATCTGATCCCAATCCGCATTAATTGAATTTATATTCCATTTTTTTATATATTTCTATTTTTCATTTTAATAGGATTTTATTATTTAAATAATATATTTATTTTAATTGAAATTCAATTGTCATAATTATTTATTTGTATTTGTCTCCCATTTAAAAAATCACACTATATGATTTGCAAAATGGCACTATCATTCATAGAAAATGACATTATTGTGAATACAAAATGACACTTTCTTCATTAAAATGACACCAGAATGAAAACGACACTATTATTAATAGAAAATGACACCCATTCTATATAAAATGACATTATCATTAAAATTATTGTTCCATGCAAAGAAAAATCTTATTTTATCTTCAAAATAAATTTAAATTAAATTTGTATTCTTGGGTTTAAAATGAAAAACAAATAATTAAAAATAAGAAAGGAAAAAGGGAAATGAAAAGTAAATTAATACTCCCCCTTCGTCCACAAACCATTTACCACATTTTCCTTTTCCGTCCGTCCACAAACTATTTGCCGCATATTGACCGGGAAAATGGGTTTCCTAGGATTGAACGCATACCTCTTAGAAAACATAGGCGGCGCCTGTAGCCGCTGGGCACATAGTCTCTCTATAATAAAAGTGCTGCTTATCTTATACGACAATAGAAATGGGCGGGAGCGGGTAGGCACTGCTTATCTTATACGACAATAGAAATGGGCGGGAGCGGGTAGGCACGGTCGGATCTAGCCGTAGGGTTGCGGTTGATTGCATGCAACTTTTTGCCATACATAACATAGACTGTGAAATACTAAACTTTCATCAATATTTGATTTTGTATATCAATCAAAAATATGTCAACAAATTGTCAAACTTTTAATTTAATTTGATTTTGTGTATGTGTTGGGTTTCGACCCAAATTAATGTTGACACGAAGGCTTGAAAATTGAAAATGTCTAAATGGGGCCGATTTAATGTTATCTTCGTTTTCTTCCTCCATCATCGAATTGACATGATTGTTTACGGTTCACAAGGAAATTTCATTTGTTGCCGTTGTGCATGGGTTGTTCAAACATGTTGGAAGCTTAGAGAATTTCGAGCCTTTATATCACTTCCCAAGTAGGTGATATTGTTGATAGATGATACTCCATCCGTCTCACGCAGCCTGAGACGTTTCCTTTTATAGGAACCTTTATCGCTTACATACCTTTAAATATTATATATTTCTATCATTCCTTTATACTATTCTTTTAACTCTTCTTAAATTTTGTGCTAAAAAAAATGTCTCACGCTTCGTGGGACGGAGGGAGAGTATATTTTAGAGGTTTAGATATATTTAGTGTAGACAAGGATTTTAGGGTGGTGAGTTAGATGTGATCTAACTTTTGCCATTCGCATATTGAGATTGCGCAATGTTTTAAGAGAATTGTATGTCAAATATTGTAATTCTATTTCAAAATAAAATTATCCAAAATATGATACCGGATCCATTTGGTTGTCTTTCACCCGGCCCGACCCGGCCGACATAGCCTACTAGCTGTCAAAAATGTGTGAGTATGCTATTGGTCGTGAGAGTCAACTAACTGCAAAAAGATAGTATAATCTCAAATCTCAGATCAATTCATCTTCATCTTCTTCATCTTCTTCTTCTTCTCTGAAATTCATTCACAATGAGTTATCAGAAAGTGTCGCACGAACCACACCATCCTCCAGGTCACGGAGCTGGACATCCTCCTCCGCTGCCGCCGCGAGGCCACCCGTCTCCACACCCCGCGCCGCCGCCGCCGGGTCCAGGACCTTATCAAGGATATTTCGATCATGGCCACACTCCTCATCCGCCGCCGCATTCTGATCACCACCACCATCACGATGATCATCACTCTGATTCTGGCTGCACCTCTTTTCTCAAAGGCTGGTACGAAAATAATTAGGGCTTTAATTCTGCTCAAAGGTCTTATGTGATTGAGAATATCTTCTATTCTATGTTGGTGTAGAAATTGGCTGCACTTGATAACATATTTTGATCAGCTCGACTTTGTTGTGTGCATCTCAGCTAACTTTGCTTGTTGCTCAAAGTTCAACAATCTAATTTTGTAACTATTATTTCCTAATAAATGCGATTATTGGATATGGCTACCTTGAAGTGAATTCTACTTGGTTGTGAATTGTGATGCCTTCTTTTCAGTCACTGCATATGAAATGCCATCCATCATGTACTGCTTCAGCAATTACTTACAAAGATGTATCCCATATTTCAGAGCATCTTAACAAGAGAGGTTCTGAGCATCATAGTGATGATGAATTTTGCTTATGATTTATAGCTTAGCTGCCCTTTGTTGCTGCTGCATATGGAGACGCTGTTGCCCGTGCTGCTTCTGAGTGATGCCTTGGTTTGATCTGTTGAGCTGAGGTATAGTTATATCATTGTACGAATAAGCTCTCAACTATATTCATGATTAAATGTTGTCGCTTGAGGATACCTTGTTAAGCTTACTAGACACTATTGTATTATAGTATCTCTTTGCAAGGAAATTATTCCACTCTTTGTTGTATACTTCATGACATTCAGAAATTCAATAAAGGTGCTTGTGCAGTTGTAAGGATTGCATAAACAATACAATTTGAAAATGAGAACAATCTAAACTCTACTTCTCGTCGGCTCTCAACAATATCCGTATTCTGCAATACATTTGTAATTTTGTAGGTTTAGTCGTGTTTGGATTCAATTACCGTGTTATTGTGGAGCCAAATTGAAAAATTGATTTCAAATTGATTTAGAATTGGATGGCAATATTGTAATATCTTCAAAAATTAAAGATTTATAATGTATAAAAATGTCCTAATTAAGTTAGGTTGAAGTAGAGGCAAACCATGGGTAGTGGAAGTGGGGAGGTAATTTTTCCTTTTTTTTCATTTTTAATTTTTCTTTACTTTCTTTAATTTAAAAATTAAAAAAAATTTGATTAATGAAAAATATTCAATATTCATATCAAATTGAAGATGTTGGGAAAATATATGAAGTATGTAATGTTGTTTTAATGATCCCAAAACCTCATGCTGATGTTAGTCTTAGTACTTTTATAAGACCTGCATGTTTTGGTCTTTATAATAGTTTGTTGTTTGAAGACTGTTGAAGACTGAAGATTTCAAGATGGTTCTCTACTCGACTGAAGTTTGAGACTGAAGTAGCAGCTTGAAGATACTGAACCTCTAAGGAGGA
>JAYJMF010000091.1:1556482-1573584 GCA_036873715.1 Salvia sclarea
ACCAAACCGAAAAACCGTAATTTGGAGAAAAAGCAATCCGAACCAAACCGAAAAATCGAACCAAATTTTGAATTTCGGTTTGGTTCGGTTCGGATATTCGGTTTACGGATATTTTGCTCACCCCTACTCAAAAGTGTGCAAACCCCTTTTTTGGAAACCTACTTTACCAAAAAATTAACAATCTCCAACTAACATATATACATACTTTATTTTTCAAAAAGTGAGCCTCTTTCTCCATTCACATTCACTTTATCACCTATTTTATTAATTAAAACCCGTATCACTCCAAACCTTGCACACTTTTAAGGGATAGAGAGAGTATATTTTTTGGTGTTCCCTCATTTTAGAAAAAATAAAAATTCCTTTTTCCTGGTCCGAAAATTTGAACCCTTAATTAACATATCAATTAGGCGAGGATGTTTTATTTTATATCCAATTTCTTGAAAATTAATACAAGTGAGAGACAAAAAGATCCGAACAAGAGAACAATACTTACTACTGAAATACATCATCGTAAAGTAAAAAAATGTAATGTAATCTAGCCACAAAAGTAGCTTCTAATATGTGAAGTATGTCGAGGATTGTTCTATAGTAGACAACTATACATGCATGCACAAGATATAGCTAATTAATTACATAATCAATAACATATATGCATACAAGCAGAGGCACAATGAATACTAAGAACAAAATTAAAAATCAAAATGCTAGCTAGAGGATTGAATATCAATATTTTTAATCAAAGAAATTAAAGAAAAATGATAAGAATTCATTCCTCATGCTCTCCATATATTATAATTATGGGAGATGGACTAAAAGTGTACACTATTTACAGAATTCAAACAATGTCATGACTACTATTTACAAAAAATAAAAATAAAATGTAGGAAATATTTCTTTTTATAGTACAGTGGTCAGTGGTGAGTCAAAATGCACAATTGCGGAAGGTCAATATAATTGAGTAAAAAAGAATAAATTCAAACCTTCCAAAATTAAAATTGGGGAAAAACAAATCAAGGGCGGAGTAGTAATGGCGGGGAAATCCGGTTAGGGCTTCTTTCTCTCTCATCTTCCGGCGCCGGCAGATTCAGATCCAACGACAACCAATTCCCCCCCTTCTTCGCCTCCTCCACAGCCGGCGGCGATCGCCCGATCGCCGGCGCACCGCCGCGGTGCTTCCTCATGTGGCCGCCGAGCGCCTGACCAGAGGCGAACTCCGCCCCGCAATAGGAGCACTCGTGGATCCTCGGCGACTTCAGCGCGGCGGCGCCGGCGGCGGAGAAGGTGGTGGTGGTGGCGGTCGACACGCTGCTCAGCTGCAGGGAGAGCGACGTCGGGGAGAATTTCGACGACGGCGACGGCGACGTCAAATCCTCCTCCTCAGAGGAGAAGACACCGCCGTAGCGCCGCTCGTTCCTCGGCTTCTTGTGGCTGGCGCGGTGGCCGCCGAGCGCCTGGAACGACGAGAACGACCGATCGCACGTCTTGCATGTGTACATGCACGCGTCGCCGCCGCCGGCCGCGGTGGCGCCGCCGTACGACGTGGTAGCGCCGCCGCTGCTCCTGCGGTTCGTCGCAGCGAGGGTGAAATGCCCCCTTGACAGGAGGATGAGGCACCGCGCGGTGTCGGCCTCCTCCGTTGTCGTGCTCTCCTCCGACGAGGCCGCGGTCGCGGCGTAGGGCGTCGACGGGCTCCGAGGGGGGAGCGCCGCGGCGGCGCGTGGCGAATTAGGCCTTTGTCGCTTCGTTCGCTTGCCTTTCGCAATTATGTCGGTGTTCAAACACGGCGTCGCCGCCTCCGTCACCGTCGCCGCCGCCTCCATTTCCCGCCACCGCCGTGCAGAGGCTATTTGGATAATTTTCTATTTTTTATATTTTTTTTCTTTGTTTCACATTCTTTTCGAGAAAGAGAGAATGGTGAAGAGGAGGAGAAGGAAAGTAGGGAAGGGAGGTGGAGAGTGGAGGTTGGGGGAAGTTTACACTATAAACGTAATTAGTGAATGTGAGAGGTCTTGAAACTCAATTGCCTTTTTATATATGAGGAATTCTTGCACCAAATATAGAAATTTAGATAGATAGATATGTGAACTGTGTGATGTCACAAGCTGAGTCAACCGAATATTGCACAAACAAAAACTACAAGTCAACAAAAATCATTGGATAAAATTAATTTTCAGTTAAATGTGTGAGTGATGTAAATCCCACTATTTGCTGTTAGCGTTGAAAAGCATATTTCAACGACGTATATATTTCTAAGAGTTGGTTGTTAATTTGTGAAGTCCATTCTTTCACTATGGGAATTTATTTGAACCCGTCTTTCATTTCATAGTGATATAAATGTATTTAGAACAAATATATCCCCTACTACATCTTAATTTTTTTTATTTCACTTTATCAAAGTGAGCTATGTGCAAAATGACCTTGTATTGCAACGCCAGACGAATCATTGTTAATTTCTTTAATTCTATAATTTTGAGAATATATATACCACCCTTATATGTATAATGATGCATCTTTATATATTTATGATATAAAAATTGGTGATTACATCGACATTTTCCAGTGTAAATGTATATACAACACAAAATAGATCTCCATGTAGAATTAATTCTAGTATGTAAGATTAAAGTCAATAACATTGAACAAATGATTCCATGTACGATATAGTTGAAAATTGAAATTGGATACAAATAGAATGAAGGATTTAGACTACCATTTCTTGTACAGCATTTCCATATTTTTCCCAATATTCAATATATTAGTATTTGTTGAAGTCATAAATTACTATACAATCATCAAATAAATGTCCATTTTAATTTCACCCATACTCGGGTCGGGTTTTTGGCTTTATATTATTAGAAAATTGACTGAACCAGTCCGACTCAATGTTGATGAGGTCGAATCCATGTTCCAAATATATAACCTGCACTAAATTGTTAAGAGGCATCTTTGAGCACCTCTCTTATTCATTGGTAACATTTGATAATTGAAACTGCAAGTCTCTTGACATGCGTGGACGTGGACTCTCAGGCCGCTCGATGTTCGACAAAAACGGCGGTCGTTCTCGACGGTATTCTGAAACATCCTGAGGGCGAGTCATAGGCCGACTCCTTGACAACACGGTCACTTGAATCCACCTGCACAAGATCACAGCATCATACAAGCATATATGTATGAGAAGATTACTCGAGTGCGCTTATAGCGCTGTCTAGATTTTTGAACCGTCGATGGCTCGTGTGTGTGAAAAGTGGTGAGAGAATCAGGCAGATAGTAACCTGCACTGGGTGAAGTTTTAGAGCTTTTCCCCTCAGAGATGGGCTCGTAAATGTGGCATCCGTAGGGCACGCGTTGATTAGAACAACAATGTACGAATAGCTGCAAGCGTGGTTCATACGTATGTTGTTAAGTCATATAGTTGGCATCAATGCATATATTTTGTAGACAAAAACTTATGATTTACTAACATGGGATCTAACTGAGCAAGTCCCAGAACTCCCTCGTGGCCATCCTCGACGCTCATGACAATCACACCGGGGATTGATGATGACCCTGTGTTATGAAATCGAACCCTTTCCTAAATGCACATATCGAACATAAATTAGTTCTTGAATCTTGATGAGAAGAAATGAGGAATCTATCTTCTAATTTAAAAAGAAAGAAACGCATAAACCGTTTATCTCCTAACCTGGATTGCATTTGCTGTACGCAGACGGAAAAGTGGGGAAGAGTATCTGATTCTAATAAGCGTGCAGAAGTTGTCGAGCGCTGCAAGGATGTGGTTTCTTTGAGGCTTAAATGCTGGATCTGCCAGTCTGATTTTCATTCTGACAAAAACAGGAAATAACCCGAATTGGAGAAGAGAGATATATTGCATAGTGATAGCAAGCTTCAATACTAGAAACTGATCCGATGCTAAAATTATGCTTACAGTGGCCAGTTTCGCTCGTTCTTTTCTTTTGGCGGAAGGCCGACACCCCAGTTATTAGAGTTGTAGCTGAAGTCTAACCTGAAATATGAATTTGAAGAGTTCTAGGATTTTCAAGATGTAAAACTTGTTGGCCATAACTCTAGAATTCAATATTTCCATCAATTTCGATGCTTTTGCTGTAGCACAACATTTTGTATGTAATTAGGTACCTATGACTTACCTGTTGAACCAATCACCTGAATTATACGAGTCACGATCTAATGATTTTGAACGCAGAAGCTCATCGCCAGCATGAAAGAAAGGTATTCCCTACAAACAATGAAATAAGTACACAAAAAACTGTGTTTAGAGGAAAGCATAACCTACTGAGAAAAAGCAAGCTTTTAATTATACCATTTCAAGCCAATAAATGAGTTAAAAAAAAATCTTGATCCAAGATGATATACACAGGCACTTTTAATATAGAACTCAAGAGTGAAACCTGGGAAAGTGCTACGATGCTGGTCGCCAAATGGTTCATCCTACATCTTGCATCCAAAGAGATGTTTATGGGAGTCTATACATAATAAGAATAGTATTAAATATTATACATCAGCAGGAACTACGGTGCGAGTATGAAAGAGAGATTTACCTTCAAACTGACAATGTCGAACAAGGTCTCATTGTCATGAGCAGAGACATAATTAACCTGATTCCATATGATTAAACAATAATTGAAGATATGAGCTGCTTAGTATCCAATAAGATCAGTGGCATACATAGAACTATGAAGACCTTTTACGACTGGTAGAAAGCTGTAGGATGGCAGCCCTTACTGTTTCAATGGGGGAAGAAGCATATGCAACAGGTACCCTGTCGTGCGTTAAGACTTCACATCCTTTGACCTGCTTGGAGGCAAGGGAGAAAGAACCATGATTTTATGATACATTATGACAAAATGTTGGCAGATCTGACGTATTAATAGAGCACAACTCATTAGCAATAGATTTCCGTGTGATTTTCATGAAGTTCATAAATTATGGAAAAGAATCAATTTTGGTAATCTTAAATCATTGCTGCGAGCTAGGAATAATTTCTGGATGCTAAGCATTTGCTTCTGAAGTTCAATGTTTTATTCGAAAAACATTACCAATATTTTTCCATCTCCATTGGAGCTATGCAGGTTATTGGGAAATTATTGGGATTGTATTCAGCTTATATAAATAAAAATTAACGGAGCGATAGTTTATGAGAAGAAGATGTTTACCTCTTGGCCCTCATGGTTGGTTAGGACATAATCCTTCAGGTTAGCAGCCATCCCAACCTGCCTTGCAAAAAGATGATACCGGATGAGACAAAATAATTTTTAGCAGAAAATGATATAAGTACTTAAATCATCATTCCCTTGAATCCCATTTGACATGAGAAATAGTGAATAAGCTTGCATTTTTCCACTCTTAATCCATGGAAGGAAACTAGACCAACAGGTTGTTAATTTATTAATTTGTTATGTAATAATTCATGAAAATCTTATCGTAGTAGTATATAGAGTTCAAACTACCTGAATGTGATCCTTGGATACAGCAAGCATATGTTCCATCGTAGATTTGCTTCCGTGGTCATGATCATTGGGCTGAATTAAGTAAAACATTAGTAAGATGATACTCTAGAAAAAGAACTTTTGATTAAAAAAATGAGGAGCGAGTAAAATTATGATCGAATTCAGAAAGCAAACTGCTGGATAAATGGAGGTAACTGGAGTCCATAATGGGGATTACCTCAACCAACAAACCTGTTGCAAAACCTTGTTGAAGTAGAGGCCCAAAAGGAGATCCACCAAGCACTGCATCCCGAATCCGGTCATTGAAGCTGAACTCATGTATCACAGTTATTTGTTTGCTTAGATACAATTGACAATATAGCATAGGTAGATAATTGTATCTGCCACTTTTATTGTTGAAAACATGAACATAAGTTCTGTATAGCTAGGAAGTAATATTTCACGTATGATTAATGAGCTTCTTGTTACGGAACTTTTAGTACAAGAAATCATGTAAACCTCCATAACTCTAGATGGAAAATAAGAACTCAGACCTTCCAATTCCAGTTCCACAAATATTGAACTGTGATGCATTTACTCCACGCCCATTTTCAGCCACTTCCCCAAAGTTCCATCCTTCACCATATCTAATAATGGAAATGGTAAAAGTATTTAGGGAGTGAGAACGCAATGACGAAGCAAATATGATGGAATAAAATAATTGGAAACAATTAAGTCCGCCCATACATGTAGATGCTGGAGCCTTCTACTCCATCGTTTTCTTTCTGTAAATTCTGAAGCATAGTTTGGGCCTTTACCTGCAGGCAATAAGCAGGTTTGGACTTGAAAAAGACGAAGAAAAAGAGAAGGAAGAAAACAATCTCTCATTCTTCCGTCTTCCTTTAAACTAAATCAACAACTAGTACATATCTCATGACCCATACCATTGTACGCTTCATTATATGACCCATGAGGTCAAAACGAAATCCGTCAACCTGCATTACAGATAATTGGAGAAGACCATATTAAAATAAATTTTTAATAGGCATAACTAACCATTATCCACTTACTATGAGTCCGTAGTAAGATCCTTAAATTAAATGATTCTTGCAGTATGAGAGAGATGATGAAAGAGCAAAAATTGAATATGGCACCTTGTAGTTGGTGGCCCAGTGCAAGAGATCATCAATAATCAACCGTTCAACCATGTAATGTTCGCTGGCTGTATTGTTTGCACACGTACTATGCTCGATAAAGCCATCAAGATTCCTTCGGATGTAGTAACCCGGAACAATCTGCAATTACCTTCGTGTTATGCATATAGATGAGCACCTACCATATGATGGTCAGCAAAGATTTGGATAGCCTTTAAACTTTAAAATTCAAACTAAAAGTACTAAATCTGCATTGCAACACACACATCAGTACAATATAATCCAATGAACATGCATATGACCACATTTAATATGAAACAAAAATATTTGTAATTATTAACTTAGATGAGCATTTCCACATTACCTTGTCTAGGACAGAGTTCTCGTCATAGGGACCATTTGCGTGCAAATGGTTGTAAACAACATCGAGTACAACACGAACACCAATGAAGTTTAGAGCCTGAAATTGAATACATCGTGTTTAGTAGACCTCAAAGCAACACCAGTCCCGTTTGAAAATGAGGTGAACATTATACCTGCACCATCTTACGAAACTCGAATATGCGGGAAGACCCATTAGGGTTACTAGCATAGCTTCCTTTCGGGACACCCCAGACAACAGGGTTATAGCTTTTCAGAAACAAATCCAAGGGCGCGCAGATAAAGAAATTTAGCAGATTTAATCAGTCATGAAGCAAATAAGAAACACATAAAATTACTGATAGGTTTTAGCTTTTCATTGGGAGAAATAATCTTACCCCCAGTTATACCCATCAGCATCCTTGATTGCTGTGATACAAGCCTGTTGTTCTTCCGAGTCAGGTGGAAGTGATTCAAGCACCTGAAAATCTATGTACAGAAGGCCTTGTGTCATTCACCGCAAAATCAAATAACATGAAATGAAATGCTCATACAGCAGAACAGAGGGTGTTATGGAAGATATGGTAAAATATAACCACTAAAATGGTCAAACAACAGCCAACAAGTTATTTAAGTTCAGATCAAAGATATATGGCATTCTGCACAATTTATCAACACATAAATGTAATTGCAAATATAGGAAAAGATGAACTACACATCCTAGGACCTAATTTTTTTGTGTTGTAGCTATAGTGTCCTTCAATTGATGCTGACATGCGCAATAACAAACCAATGGAAGGAAGGAAATGATTACTTCAATTGAACTCAGAGAAGAACTATCGAGATGGAACAGAAGTAGCATATATGAATAATGATTCTGTACCTACACTCTGCCATTTTCCCTTATCGTCATCAACTCCAGCAAAGTGGTAGGTAGGGAGCAGATGAAAATGTGTGATACCAGCATCGGATAACTTTTTAAGATGAAGCATTCCAGCTGAATCCTTCAAGCAATATCAAACAAATTACATATGGATAAAATGATCAGACAGCCACAAGTACTTCGAGTATTTTATCAATCTGGGCTGGTTAGCATCTTGATTTTTTCTCTTAGCTTTTGGCAAAGGTTTAGTCTTAATATACAAACTAAGAAAGATGAGACTAACCAATTGCATTAAGAAGTAGGACCTTGATCAATAATTAATAATAAAGTGATAAAAGAACAAGAAGATGCTGATAGAAGAGATGAGTCAAGCACTAGAAAATGGTTGCAAAGATTACCGGGCAAGTAAAGGCTAGATAGCCACCACGAAACTCAGATGGAACAGTATCATCACTGGCACTGTAATAAAAAGTTCATAGAAGACATAAGTAGCGCACGTTAACAAGTCAGTGTCTATGTTGCTTGTGATATGCAACTTGCTTGAAATAATAGCAAGTGAGAAGATTGTCTTATTGTGTTAACTTGTCGTCAAATTTATTGACTCAGATTTCTTATTTTAATCAATAAATCTTCAACAAGGACTTGAATAAACAAGCTTGGTTCATTACCTGAAGTCTCTGACATGCAGCTCGTAAATACTGATATCAGAAAATGAAGGAAGATTTGGTTTTTCATCTACCAAATGATCCCATGATTTAGGTTTCAGAGCCTCGGAAGCAATATTGACTAACAGGGTTCGCCTTCCATCAGCTGAAAGCCTACAGTTACAAAATATGCGTCCATGTTAAACCTAAAGTCTCACTATAATAACCATCCAAATGCATGGATATATAATCAGCATACCCTCTTGCATATGGATCATTTGCCATACATTTTTCAATTTGCAAGGTGCTAGGGTGGTATACATAGACCTCATAGACATAGTAACAGCCCTCCCAAGTGAACGGACCTTCGGCACTCCAAACACCATTTGATTCCTCGAGCTGGACGATTTCTAATGGATCGCCACCTTCAGGTTCTCCATAAATAAGCACACTCACTTTCTTTTTATATCACAAAAGAGAGAGAAAAAAAAAATAATCGGGTGATGATATGAATGAATGATCCGTAGTGAGTATTTTGGAGCTGAGATGAAATAACAATTAATAGGAATAACATTCACCTGTGCAGTGGGTGCCCAGAGATGCAGAGAAACAGACTCAGATGAAAAGGCAGCACCAAGAGGACCATCGTAAGAGAATAGTTCATCTAGGACACCTGGTAACTGCAGACCTGTGATACTAGTGCATTCTTCACCGGCTGCATATAAAGAAGTGAATCAGGCATGTCTTGAGATATTCTGAATTATAAAGATATAAAAGGGAGAGCTAATATGTTTCAAGTTGCATACAAGTTGAAAAATCTTATGAGCAATCAGCAAGTCACTGGCAAGATTGATAAGCTGAGAAAACTACAGATGGCATTACATAACGAATAATCATTTGATCAACTAAGAAATCTGACCAGAACAAAAGTACGTTTTTTTTTTCCTAAAATCATCCTTATTTCAGATGAAACCCACCAAGTCCTTCTATGAAATGATTAAATAGGATACTGATATATTTCACTTACAACTCAATGCAGCAACAGCCAATTGGTATTTCAGTGTACCATTGACATCAAGCCCTGGAGGAACTTGGAAGGGTTTGAAAGCTTGGATATGAGGAAATTTTTCAATTACCTAACAACATAGAAAAATCAAGAAAAATATGATGAGTTTGCTAAGCTGACATCCACACAGCCAAGGAATATAAATTTTTACATAACGAAGTGCCTCACGTGTTCCGGAAGCCTTTCATTGCTTTGTTGGAGCTCAATCTTAACATCATACCCTGTCAAAGAAAGAATATTATAAGAAGGTTATGTAGTTAAAATAAGAACGGGCGAGTGGACGAGGAGGCCTTGTCGTAGAAGCTAACCTCTAATTTTCCCATCTACTATAGAAAGAGCGGCGTTTTTACTTCCATATAGACAGCACGATCCATCTCCGACATCCATATTCCAGGCAATCGTATCTTTATTGACCCAAAACGCTCGAGAATGCGGCATAATCTCCTGCAATGATATATAAAAGCAAGAGCATTCACCAAAAGGAAATAACATATGAAATGAAAAGCCTTCTTTCAAGAGTGTGATAAACAGATGTAGCGTTCCAACTAATTTTTGCCATTGTCCTTACGAACTCAGTAAAATCATACAATTCAATTGTTAGATAAAACAATGTGCTAATTATAAATCAAACACTCCTTGATTTACACAACAGAAACAGTTGAATTGTTGTGCTCCTTTACCATTTTGCATCAATGGAGACTCTCACTGACATACATTTCCCTGAACATCCACAATTCCATATTTCGCTCACCAATTATTCCAATTTCCCCATCTACTAAATAAATCTATAAATTAATTGAAACAATTGCTCAAAATAAGAATTCGAAGAAGAAAGGGAATCAAACCTACCTGAAGAGAAGAAGAGGGAGAAGTGGGGGCGTCATCAACGGCCATGGCGGAGGAACAGCGAAGCCTAGGCGAAGCTCTGAGCTTGAGAATGCTGCGGCGGGCGCCACCGTGTCGGCGGCGGGTGAGAATCGCCGGCGGCGGGTAAGGGCGGAGGGGGACACGTGGAGAGCGGGAATTGGTGGAGGTGGACTGGAACACGAGTGATGAACAACGATAAAGTGACATTTTCAAATTACAGTTGGAATTCTGCTGAAGCTGAAGTCGATACACTTTTTGCAATATTAATATAAATAAAAAAATCAATGCAAAATATCTTCATTGTTTTGTCGTATTAGCTTTGGATAAAATAAATAATCGATATTAAAAGTTGATCGGAAATTGTTGCGCAATCAAACAAAATGTTCAAGTTGTAGGAGCATATTTAATTTGAGTGATTTATAAGGTATTAAAAGATTTGATTATTGAAGCAACATGTGACGTTACTATCACTTGATCCATAAAATTGAGCCCAATTCAAAATTGGGCTCATCAGGTGTTTGGAAATTTGGGCTGAGCCCAAACTTAGGACTCTAGAGTTAATTAATTAATTAATCCGATTACTAAGTGTGAGAGAGCTATAGAGAAAAGACGATAACTTCAATTATGTGCCACAAACTTAAAGCCTGTATGTTAATATTTTCTCGACATTTTGAGAAGATTTTGGTTGAACTTTATCAATTGAATAAAACAATGAGACTGAAAAGACTAAAAACCTCACAAACTTGATTTACATACTTAAAGTGAATCTAGGTCAAGTATATATATATAGACTCATTTCATTTGCGTTATAATTAATAAACCAATTAGTTATGAACTGAGATCGAGCCATGTTTTTTATGAGGTGGAGCCATGTTCAAATATATGGACTTAAGGCGAACTCGAGTTGGCATTATTCAATTGAACTATAATAGGAATTAGGAATTATATCTATTATATATTTTGCATGAAGCTGAATGACAATGCATCATTCAGTTATTCATACACTTTAACAATTTATAATAAACTCTCCAAACATTTTATAATCCTTTGAAATTTATAAGCTTAATTAGCCAAATACCTCTTTATAGGTATATCGCTACTTACTATATTTCAATCTAATGATATACTATAACAGTGATCCGTGTGAAATCAAAAGATGGGGTAGAATTATTAATAACCTTAACTAGTTTGTAATTTTGATGGTATATAAAGATATTTGCGTGTTGCGGTCTTGCGGATATAGCTAATAAGTAGGTGGCAATGGTATTATTAATTTATTCGACGTATTATTGATAATTAAAAAAGACTTAGATGTTTGCATATACAAGTCCTCGCAATATTTAAATATTAATATAGTGGCAAAGAATTATATAATGTCGTAACCGCGTAGTGCAGTTTCGTGATGTATGTAGTCATGTAGAGAAAGTTAAAGTCAACAGAAAGGAGAGGCCCCTGCAGGGCCGGTCATGACATAATGCTTTTAAGATTAATTATAGATTTTTTTTTTTTTTTTTTTTTTTTTTTTTTTTTTTTTTTTTAATTCCATTTAAAATATTTATGTTTATATACTCAATTATTTAATTAGGTTTGCCAAGGATGTTCATTTTAGTTTGGGATTTATATTATAGAATCCCAATTCATTGCCGTTAATTATAACAGAAACAATGAAGGTACAGTCCGATCTACTATATGAATTTGAAATATTTATCTCTATAATTTTATGAAACTAATATATATAAAAAATACAAAAGAATTAATCATTTTCCATAAAAGTGGAGAGCACCATCTTCTTTTTTTTTTTTTTTTTTTTGCATCTATATAAAAAAATCCCGATTAATTACTTAGATCCATAATGTAAAGAAAAATAAGATAGTTTTGGCTCTTTTGTCAACTTCTAGGCTTGTGTTCCTAATGTAAAGAAGTGACAATTTATATATTTACATTATCTAAATAGGTCCCACCAAACATCCCTCATTAGAATAAATTCATCCCATCAATCACATGAAGTAAACATCCCCTTATATTAAATATAGAGTTGAAAATGGGGTTGCATCTATATAAGCATATTGTATATAGCAAGTTGTTTCCAATATCAATACTTGTACAATTTAAAGAAGAAATCGTATATCCGGCAAAGATGGCAGCGGAGGCGGCAATCTCAACTCTGTTGGAGCTACTTGGCGAGCAGCTGATCCAAAAGGTGAAATCCCTGCGAGGCGTGCAGGGAAAAGTGGAGTTGCTGAGAGATGAGTTGAAGCGGATGCAATCATTTCTCAAAGATGCTAACAAAAAGCAGTATGAAGACAACAGGGTGCGTAATTGGATCTCAGAGATCAGAGAGTTGGCGAAAGATGCTCAAGATACCATCGAGATGTTTCTTCTCAATGTTGAGAACGCAAGGAACAATAGTCTTCTAAATAAATGCACCAACTTCACCCGCCTCGACACTATTGGGGAGGAGATTGAGTCCATTGTAGAGAAGCTTGTTGCCATTAACACGAGCCGCGAGACCTACGGGATCAAGGATCTCGGAGAGGCAGAGGAATCTGCGTTTAGATTGCAAGTTGAATCGCAGCAGCGGTTGTCTCCTTGGCAAAAAGACGAACACCTGGTGGGAATTGAGGATGATGTCAAGAAGGTGCTGCGAGAATCGGTTCTGCATGAGGAGAAGAAAGGGCTCTCCATTGCGTTTCTGGAGGGCATTGGTGGGATCGGGAAATCAACACTTGCCCGGGAAATATACAACCACCCCGACGTCGTGGTTCCTGGTCGATTCGAGTGCCGCGCTTGGGTTGTGGTTTCGAGTGAATTTGCACCGGAAGAGACGATCAAGCAGCTCATCTACGAGCTGCCAGGATCAGAGAGAGGAAAGGTGCGCGAACTGGAAGAGACCACCAAAGACAAGCTATATCTCCTACGAAAGCTTAAGGAAATGCTTCATGCGCAATTGGAGGGCAAATCATATTTCATAGTTCTCGACGATGTGTGGAAGGACGAACATTTGGAATCTCTTCTCACTGCTTTCCCAAATCAACAAGGTAACCATACAACTTTCCTTCATCTAGTTTGTTTTGATCTTATGTCATCCAAGTATAAGTTTATAGTATGATATTTGTTGGTTTAGGGTGCCTCGTGGTAGTTTCTAGTTTCCAAAAATAAGAACCGACCATTGAGGTTTTAGAAATTAGGTTTTATTGGACCCACCGTAAAAATAAGAAATTAGTTGTCAATTTGCATCTAATTTGTTATGGGACTCACCATCACTTTTTGTATTTTTCATTTTCCTTTTCCTTTTCTTTCACTTTACTTTTTTTTAGTGTTTTTTTTTATATTACCATGGGACCCTCAATTTGGAAACTAATTTTATTGTTGGAGAAAACGTGGGAGAAAAAAATAAATGAGTTTTTAAACTGATGTGACATGGTAAAAAATTAGAAATTAGGTTCCGCCATTGGAGACACACTTATATCATGAATACCTACAATGAGAGAGGTTAAGAGGGGACCTATTAGTCAATCTATTTTGTCTGGGAATACTGTAATATAACAAATTCTTATTATGAGAAAGTTAATTATTTATTCTAAAAAGAGTTATTTATTATTAAGATTTGTATTTAACTTTTTTCAGTAATCTTGTGTTTCAGTCACATGAATATTTTCTAAGTCTAATTTTGGAATTACGCTATGACCTTAAATATAATATCTAACTCCAAAGAAAAGAAGTTAGGAAGAGAAAAAAGTTGAGAAGAATAGAGAAAGAACTTTAAGAGAAGAAGAATATCAGAGAACAACAGGATAAGTAGAGAAATCTACTACTATTAAATTTGATATGTAAATTATAAAATAATAAATTGTTTATAAGAATAAAAATATAATTCCTATTAGAATAGAACACATAATTAATTTATCAGGCCAAATAACTAAATAATAATTAAACGAAATAAATTATAATAAGAAAAAATTCCTTGTATAACAGTGTACGCAACTCATATAATTTAAATTAATAAATTATTAGAAATGAATAATTGTAAGAAGTTTTGCAACAATGGTGATTTAATATTGGGAAAATTGAAAACTACTCATATGAGCTTACATGTGCGCTATTACACTAATTTTTTTCATGATTAGGAGTATAAAATTAGAATTGTGACCGGATCCAATTAAGTCGATTGTCTTCAACTGCTAGCTTAACACTTATTTATTTATGTTGATGAAGAATTCTAACGTTACGCTATTATTATTTGGCTATTATTGAAATGTGTATTTTACTCTTATCAACTTATAATACTAACAGTTAACAATTTTAGTACTTTCTATTCAGTTTGTTGGATAATAGTACTTAATTATCATAATTGTTAAAGTTTTAAAGGTGTAGCTACTAGCTAGTAAATGTCTTCATAATTTTGTACTACTTTGATATGAATTTATAAATTTGAATACCCAATGAATTAAATTACTTTATTGCGTTTTTCGGATCTACTTCTTCCTTTAGTAGAAAAAAAAAGAAGCAAAAAACGACACATGTTTTCAATGTAGCAATGCAAGATTAGATCATAAAGAATTTTAATATATATCTAATTAATTACATTTTTAGTGATATTTTAATATGTAGTACTTATTTATGTGCTATATTATCTTACAAAATTACCATTAAAAATAAATATATAATAGCAATCTATATATTCTACACAAATCAATTTTTATGTTAGTGTACATATATTTTTACTAGTATTAGCGCCCTTACATTGTATCCCACCAGGATTAGTAATTCTAACTTATGATTACTACTAATTCTAACAGAAAAGGCAAGTAGAATATTGGTTACAACTCGAATCAAGATTATCACCAAGTACGATCAATATGTGCACAAGATGAAGGGTTTAGCCTCTGAGAAGGGCTGGGAATTATTATTGAAGAAGGCATTCATTGGTAGTAGTAATGAGAAATTTCCAGAGGAATTGGAGAGTATAGGAAGACAAATCTTAGAAAAATGTTGTGGTCTACCATTAGCAATTAGTGTGGTAGGAGGCTTACTCATGGAAACACAAAGCAAGAGTGGATGGGAGCAAATTCTTAACCAAATCAACTTCTATTTGGGAAGAGCTCAAAGTAGAGTGTTTGCAATTCTGGAGTTGAGTTATCATAATTTATCTCCCCAATTGAAATCATGCTTCTTGTACCTATCCTTTTTCAAGGAAGACTTTACTATCCCTACAAAAAGGTTAGTAAACACATGGGATGCACAAGGCTTGATCCAACATGATGGAAGTAGAAGTATTGATGAGATAGGAAGATATTATCTAAATGAGTTGATTAATAGAAGCATGCTTCAAATCCAGGATCTAACTGTGGATGGTCGAGTGAAGAATTGTCGCATCCATGATCTTGTTCGCGAGGTATGCTTAAGAAAAGCAAAGGAGGAAATAGGTCTGCAGATTGTAAAGCAGGGGGAGGAGGGGATTTCATCGGAATCATCACTTAAACCTCGCCATCGTGTTTTGTACGGAAAAAATCTTGACACTTGTTCTTCAAATCAGAATAAGCATATACGCTCTCTTTCCCTACTTAACGTCCAACGTGATTCTAATATATTTGTGACCACTCCATCTGATCACTGGAAGAGCTATCAACTCCTTCAGACACTCGAGCTTGACGGCTTTACCTTTGAAAGACTGCCCAACTCTTTCCGGTTATTGATTGGATTGAAGTGTTTGAGAATACATGATTCTGAGATTACCTATGGTTTCACACTGAAGCTCCCAAGCTAGTTGGATCATCTTAAAAACCTCGAGGTTCTTGCCATGGGATGGATGAAGGTAAAATTCCCAAGACTAGTTTCACTAAAATTGGACAGGCTGCGTTACTTGAGCTCATATAGAATAGACCGTGGATTAAAGGATACAAACATTTGGAAAAATATCAAGTGTCTGAAATTTATAAGCCACAAGGATTGGATGAGGTGCGGATCAACTCTAATAGATGGTGGTTATCGTCTTCGTGAATTAGGGATACGCTTTTTTGATGAACGGATAGAGCATGAAGAGTTTATGAAGGTGAGAGCGTCGTTGGAGAAGCTGCAAAATCTTGTCATACTTCGCTTAAATACGTCGTGGTTCACACTTGATATAGCATTAGCTATGCCTACTCATATCCTCAGTCTCATCAAACTTAAACTGGATGTTGGGATGCTCAGATATCCAGTTTGGAGAATGTTCCCTCCAAATCTTTCTCACCTGACCTTGAAGTTGTCCCACCTATATGATGACCTGATGGCAAAGCTGGGTAAGCTACCGAAGCTATCCTTCCTAAAAATTTGCCTCAAACTACAGCATACCGCGTACTTGGGTGAAACGAAGCAAGTATGGTGCAACGGTTTCCCCTGCCTCAAAGCCCTAACCTTTCAAAATTTGGATGAATTGAAGGTCATTGTCATAGAAGAAGGTGGAATGTCGCAGCTCAAACATCTCTGCATCCGTAATTGCCCCAATCTGGAGACGTGGAATCTGCCGGAACACATCAACATATCAACTCAATAATTTACTTCAATCTTTTGGTTGTATTTGTGTAATAGAAAACCAACTACTGTCTTATAGTCTCTATGTTGGGATCGGGTCGAAAAACGCAGCGGAATTTAATTTTTTTCGAATTGATAAATGAAATAACAATTATTTCATTCCAACGA